>APFE031219687.1:185463-228116 GCA_000404065.3 Pinus taeda
GTATTCCTAAGAAGATAAGGATGGGGATTTGCAGTACATGTGCTTCTCTTAAATAAAAAAGGGACAAATGTTATGGCTCAAAAAGAAGTAGGCATTCATAACTTTAACTTTCTAAATTGTATACTCATCAAGTATGAAAACATATTTCTTAAAGCCTTTCTTTTATGTTGCGTAGATTCAATTGTCAAAGAACTTTAGGAGCATCGCAAACAACAAACAAATGAAAGGAAAAAGTTGTACAAGTGTGGAAATAAGTGTTATGATAATCTGAATAAATATTTGGGTTTGATAATTGATGGTATGGACCAGAAGAAAACATTTTTACCACATTTTGTTCTCACACCCAAAAATTTACAGGAGGAAAATTTTATTCAATATCACTTGGTCGGTTGTATGGTCTTCAATGGGAAAATGTCGCCAAAGGTGTACTTCACAGCTCCAAATATTCATAATGATGCAAATTTAACCATAACCATAATTCACAATGTGCTTTCTCATTGGTTTGGTAATCTTCCTGAAGTTTTGTATCTACAATTGGACAACACTTGCCGTGAAAAAAAAAATTAGGTTGTTTTTGGATCTCTAAACATGCTTGTTGAATTCAGAATTTTTTAGAATGTATTAAGAAATCATATATGCCAGAGCCTACTTTTGATGTGTTGGAAGAAACTATTGACATGCGAAGGTTTATTATGGGATCATATGGTGAGGGGAAATGCATTGAACAACTTAATGACATTAGCTTCCAACATTAATTTCGTATCAAACAAATTGATGGAAAAACACTAATATGGGGCAAGAAGTATTCAACTACTGCAGAATGGGCATTGTCATCAGGTTTGCAATTTTTGAAGTTCATACCAGATCATCCAATATTTGCACAAAAATATTGTTATTACAATCAATGTGAAGTTCATAATGCACGCAGAAAAAATAGAGATACAAATTATTCTGATTGCCTACAAGAAATTAAAAAATGTATTAGATATATATATGAGTACTTTGACATTGCTGATTCAATTTGGTGGGAGTCATTTTTCAATAATCAAAGTGATATCATTTCAACAACTACAGATGAAGATATACCTTTGAAAAATCCATTTATTTGGCCACAAAATGTGTCCAATGCACATGAGGAAATAAACATTGTTGAACAACAACAATCTCAAGGTATTATTAATTTTTCATAGGTAGAGGAAAGAGAGATGTATATTGGTTCCAGAAGATCTCGTGCACAACGTGAAGCCATGGAAGACCTTTACAGGGGTTTAGTATAGGATATTAAGGAGGGTTGCATGATCGCAGTGCTAGCAGATGGAGATCCCAATGGCTATCCATTTTGGGTTTTTTTTGCAAGTGGTTCACGAGCACCCTGGTCAGTGAGTGATCGCTACGTCCATGGAAAAATATGGGTGATAGCTAGGCTAAATCGCCCCTTGGCCTACTGCAAGACCTGACCCCAAGGGCTTCGGGTGGATTTGACCCTGTGACCTCCCGATGGCGAGGCATGGTTTTTGACCAACTAAGCTAACCCTTGGGGCTACTATCCATTTTGGGTTGCTAAAGTTATAGAGGTCTTTATAGAAAATGAGGATGTTACAAGTGTTGAAGTACATTGGTATGCCACAAATACACACCCATTCAATGGTGTGTATAAGCTAGAGATGGTAGTTGACAAAAAAATGGCGGAAAGAGAAAAATGAAGGGTACGAATATAAATCGTCGCCGCACAAACATATTAAAATTGGAGGATGTTGACATACTTGTTTATGACTTCAATTTAACAAAGAGAGGAACTCTTCACTTCAAGATGATAGAGATTCTAAAAAGGTTGTTACCAAAAGGAATAATGTTGAGATGGGGGTCTATTGAAACCAGTCGTAGATCTAAAAGAATTTTGAAACCTGAAATGATGGGCATGCATGTGGACTTAGATGGGGCACTAGTTGATGAAAGAGAAGAATATGGACCATCTTTATTAGCATCCAGTCACTCATCTGAAGATGTGAATTTTGATGGTGTGTAAGAAAATATGAGTGATTTTGAATAATTGTTTAAGACAGTTTATCTAATTGATGTATGCATCGTATCTTGAAATAGAATTTTTGGTTTCCATATGGTGTTAAATGAGAAGTTATGAGTCATTTTTATGTTGTTGGATTATATGTCTTAATTATGATAATTTTTATTGTTTAGAATATCTACAATGAAACATTAAATTAGAGATATAATGTATGTTTCATTCAATATACAAATAATGACTTTTGAATTCATTTAGTGATGTAATTTGTTCATAATGACATGGTTTTTATTTTTATTTTATGGTTAATTTTTTTTTAATTTCTTTTGTATCTAGCATGTTATGGTTGAGAACATGTTGAATTTATACTTAGGAAAGAAAAATATTATTCTACCAAAAACATTAGTGTGTTTTTTCCTGATAAACAAGTTTGTTATCCACAATAAAAATTTGGTTTACTAGCATTTTTTTTTTTTTGTTTTTTTTTTTGTTTTTTTTTTTTGAAGATTGACCCTAAAAAAATCATCGTTCCAATATCATCACTTTTTCGTTTTCAAGCTGTATTTTGCACGAAAATTTCGTTTTCGCTGCCATTTTTAAAACGTGTTCAAAATTGTCCCTAAAAAAAAAACCATCATTCCAGTATACACACTTTTCGTTTTTAGCACTGTTTTTGATGTTTTTTGGGCTTTTTTTGGCTAGAGTTCCCGTTTCAAAGTTTGCATTGTTTCATATGGAATATTAGGTGGTTGACAAAAATGAAGGAACTATGAAGGGAAACTCTTGGGAAGAAATATGTGAAGAGAGAAATAAGAGATTATGAAAGATGCAACCACCCTCACATGGATAAGGAAATCAACATTCGATGACTAGAAGAAATTTACCATGATATCTCCATGGTAAAGATATGAAGGCTTTGGGAAAGTCTGGAAAGAAATAATACCCTTGACAATTGAATATCTTGGAGATGTGTCAATATGTATGCATGATGTTGATTTTGCAACGAGCAGATGTCACGATGAAGGGCCATCGCAAAAGTTAATTTTGATTTGATGTTCATTTTTTAGTTTTGAACAACATCTGGATGGGTTGATACAGGGCTACCGAAAGAGAGTTGTAGATGTATCTACAACTAGCACTCATTGGATTTGATGGAAGATCATAAAGGAAACGTGACTTGGAAAAATTAGTTATATGAAGGAATGATAGATATCGACTAGAAGATCACTTTAAAAAAAGAGAGGAAGGATGACATGACTGACTTGAGGAAAGTTATGGAAGGACAATTTCCTACAAGATGAAGGCTTCATAAATATGAAGATAAAATTCATGACATTGAATGGAGGAGTTACATAAGCAGCTGAAGGTCCCAAGATCTCCACCAAAGAAGAGATAACTACGGCTAGAAACAGGTCCCTAGGTAAGAGGGAGCTTGGAAAATTCCCTGGTTGAGAGGGAGCTTTGATACATTCATCTTATGAGAATGGGTACATTCCTTCATAGGAATGAGTATATTCTCCCTAGATGAGAAGGAGAGATAGGCACATAATTATTGTCTTCACTTGGGAAGAAAGAATGGAGGATTGGGTAAACATCTAGCATTCAATACTCTTTGAGGATGTGGTAGGGCATCCAAGATAAGAGTAGTTGTAGAGGACCAATATTCTTTGAGGACAAGGAATCCAAGATAAGAATAGTACTAGAAGGACATACCTTGTGAACACCCAGGTGGGGTATGTTCATTGAAAGATAATGTTGATGGTGTCTATAAATCATTAGTCTCACCAACATTATGCTCTGATCTTGTGGATAGATAGAGTTGTTAGTCAAGGCCTTTCTATGTGACAATGTTGGATGATATGATGCTAAACAAATGGGTTACCAATATGACTCTTCTTATGAGAATTCTTCAGATTGAGAATGTCCAAGTAACTTGTATGGATTATGAATACCTCCCTAGCTAAGAGGGAGTATTGAAATATGTAACTAGGTTTGGTCTTCATAATCGAATATGTAATCATGATTTTATGTATGTGATGTAATGAGAAAAATAAATTTATTATTGTTGTTCTTGAGGCATGGATTTCATGCTCATGGAAAATTATTTTTAGGTCAAGCTCCCATTGTGAGATTCTAGGGCTTCTCATTGAGTCTAAAAGTCATTAAAATCATTTTCATGTATGAAAGATCCATTTGGGGCATATTAAATACTGTAAAGAAATTTATTTGAGTCAATGTTAGAGTCAAAATACCCTCCAAGACCTTGTCACAAGTGCTACAACAAGTCAACCTTCAAAAGGAGAAATCAACCTATTTAGAAGGACATGCCAACCTAGGAATGATGAAAAGTCGACCTAATAACATGGGAGAGAAGCCTATATATATGAGGACTCAACCTCACTCAAGAGATCATCCATCAAGCATCCACAAAAATGAGAGAAGTGTGAATAGGAAAGGAAGAAAGCCTCTTGAGTAACGAAGAGAAGGAGAAGAAGATTGAAGTCTCCTAGCATTGTTTTTGGGTCATTCATCTCACACGTATGACTGCAACTAGGGTTTTTGCATTCAAGTATTGTAGAAATTGAAGGAGCCAAAATATAGCCCATGGAAGAAGTGTATTTTCTACCCGAATTCAAAAGAAGAAGTGTCAAAGACAAGCGAAGGAAAGAAGACTTACAAATATTCCCCAATCAACTCACACGTGTGGGATCTCTGAAATTACAGGCAAACTGAAAATTGCAGGCTTGTAATAAGAGTCTGAAATTGAAGAAGAAGAAGTAGAAAATAAAGGTGTAGCAATTAGTTGTACCAACGTTGACTTGGAAGGAAGAAAATATCTTCAAGTAAAGAATTGTCACTTGGTATTGGAGAGGTTCTTTGGTCAAGGGTATAGGTCTTGGAATTTGTCAACTGAAGATTCTACAAGAAGAAGAATTCTTGCGGGTTTTCCTCTTAGAGTTGGAGAGGTTTTGGCCTTGGATGATCACCTATATCTTGTGTCCTTTGTCTTATTGTTCTTTATGGTTTGGTAGTTGTTTGACGAAGAAAAAACACTAATAATAACCAATGAAAGAAGAAACTAATTAAGTGAAGTAAAAATACATCACAAAAAGTTATCAAAGAAGAGAAATCACCCTATGTTACTGCCCCTAGATTTCTCAACATTTCCTTTCACTATTTTATCCTATCCTTGCATCTGATTGCTATGCCTATTATCATACTTATGAAGCTAATGTGCCTAACAAGCGTGAAGAGACTTTATTCATTTTGTAATTGAGTGCTTACACTTGTTTGTATTGGGGCTCTTAATATGGATTATGGGTGACCTAGAAGAAGAAGGGGTGTTGATCGTGATCTTATTCCCTCACCTTAAATGGGAAGTTAATATTTGACCCTAATATAGTGGGACCTCCCCTAGCGGCCCAATGGCTATATTTGGGAAGCCTTGATTGAGGTAGTGTGTTGCATCTATCCCTGTTCCATAATTACCAATTTCCATTTTACATTACAAGCCCTTATTCCACCGCCATTCTCCGGGTTCAACTAAATATTGGTTCTCTTGGATTTGGAACCCATACATCCACATGCCTAGGCAGGGCCCAAAACTTTTCCCTGTGAGGTTGATGTAGCTAAAAGAAAGAGAAAAGGAATATAATGGCCATAAGCAAAATAAAAGAAAGAATATCAAAATGCAAAATATCGTTGGGACATACACATTACACATAGGTAAAAGCCTTGCATGAGATCTACCTCACTCAGTATGGCCATCACGCAGTCCTTGAACACCATATTTCTCCTATACATCATGAAAGGAACCTTTGCATATTCCAATCCCGATGGGCAATGAACTGCCTCATCATTAAGGGGTAATGCAACTGCTATTTGTGATATAAAGTAGGTTCTAACCCTTTGAGATATGAGGAATAATACAAAGAAAAATCAAGAAAAAAGTAAAAGGCGCACAATAGGGGTAGAAAATAAAGGTTGGGTTGGTAACTCATGCATCCACAATTTCTCCCTCCTTACATCTATACACTCAGTATGTGGATCCCCATCATGCTTGTCCCTTTGACCATGGTAGTTGGACATGAAGTCTTCTCCCCTTTGTTACTATCATTGTTCACATAACACCTATTGATTGAAGGTTGGACTAAGTGTTGGGTGTGTGTTATATTCTTTCCATGACTAGGTGCACGCGCGCGAGATCCAGGCAAATGCCCTGAGAATTTTTTTTAGACCCTATATTAGGTGCGGGGACCTACCTATGGTTTTTGCATGGGTTTTTCACATGTTTTTTGGGCATGATGGTTTTTAGCCCATGGTATTTTCTAGAGCCGGTCAAGGGAACTACGATTATGTTCTAATCCAAGGTTAATGGATTGGGGTTTATGAATGCTTCAACATGTATATATATGCATTGTAAGATTGAAAGGAACATAATGAAAAATCAATCTGGTAGTCCTGGTTTTGGAAGCCAAGGGAAAATCTCTGCATATATCTGTTTTATGTTTTATTTTCTGTTTTTAGAATTCATATGCAAGTAATTTATGTATGGGGTTAAAACCTACCCTAAGAAAATGTTACTTCCCCTTAGGGTCTGGAAACACCTAATAGGGTTGTCCTTTAGCCACTCCTACCTAGGGAGGAAATACCATTGTGAGTTGAAAGCCTCTATTTTAGAAGGGAATCCTTATTTAAAGTATTAAATATCCCTTTATATTCAAGTTTGGTTCACTTACATGCAAAAATGATTATTGTAACTAATGATTGGTTTCTTGCACTAGACTTTATATTGTGATTATCAGGTGGTTCCATAGCCGTGACTTGGGCACCTCACCCACATATACCTATGCCTTTAGAGGAAACACCCACAGGTGAAGCATTGAGAGCCATGGGACTCTAAGTAGCAACAAAGCATCACACACACCCTTGGGCACCTCCAACACCCAAAGTGTTCTCGCAATTTGCCCTACATTTGATGACATTTTGGGATGATGCACTTGGACCCAACATGCCCCAGCCAACCTTAGCACTTTGTGAGGGATGACAGCTAACCCAAGGCCCATATGAGGATTATCTCGCCCCTTGAGACATGGGAGGGCTAACATTGCCTTGGAAGCCCTCATTATTAGAGCAAATATTGATACCATCGCCATTTGGAGACCCATGAGACCACCTTTAGTGCCCAAGTTGGATTATGGAGTCCACAGAGCAGTATTGATAGAGACCTGAGGGCCAACCCCGAGGGGATGCTTTTTAGATTCTTATACTCCTTGCTTAGCTCTCAAAATCCTAAACACATGCCACGTAGAGCTCAACGCATGGATGCTATCAACATTTTTAACCCTACAACTCACACGTGTGGGAAAATCATGTGATTTTTTAAAAAATCTAAGTTAGTGGGTTGGCTTGTAACCCAATGCATCATTATGAATTTACTTGTTTTCCTAGGGGCTTTTTTGTTAATTAAACATCATTCCTCCTCATATAAATAGGGGAGAGGATTATTTGTAAATCCATCATCACTTGGACTTGGGAAATCGATCTCTTTGAATATTTTGACCTCTTGTTCTGATGGGAGATATGTGATGTATGGAGCGAAATTTTTCTTGAGAATTAGTTATTTCATTTGGAGAAGTCACTTTGGATTTATAATTGGATTGTTTCATGTCTAATTTATGGAATGGATTAATGATCTAGGTTAAATTCCGTGCCCTCATTTTGTTGAATATCAACTAAATTAAAACTATGTATTATTGTATTCATTACTCATAATATGATATGTGAATGGCAATCCCTTTGGTGATCTCATGTTAGATCTTCCAAGTGAAGTTTGATCCCTCACAAAGGTGATAGTTAGGATTTTGATGACAGGGCATCAAAATATCCTTATTCCTTTGCAAGATTAAATCAATTTTAAGAAGCCATAAACTTGATTGACCCTAAGACTAGACATTTGCCTTCCTTTTAAGTGATCAATTCAGATTTTATCCATGAATTTTCTCTTTCTCTCTCTTGACCTAATTCAACCCCTTTAAGTCCTAGTGGCCAAACTAGGGCATGGTGCAGATTACTAGGGAAGATGACTTTTTGGTGTTGGAGAGTCTACACATCAAAAGGATAGTGGTTGCCACAAAATCACTCCTTTTAGTGGGTATTCACTTCAATTTCATCCTCCATAGTTGTTGCCCTATGATAAACCCTTGTTTGGTTTTAACTTCAACTTAGGGGATTTTTTGGGGATTCGTGTGCCTTGTCCTTATTGAAAATCATTGTGGGAACCTTATTCTTACCTCAACCTTTGGTCATCCCACCTATCAACCTATAAATCAAGCCCTAGGTCTTGTGTTGTACAAAATTGGCCTCTCTAAGGAAAGCAAATTAAATTCATTCATTGAAGTCAATTTTCATTAGACAAATGACCATTAGTATCGATCTTTTGCTATCCATCAAAGTGTTCCAAAGCACCTCCCTGAAAGGCTAGAACCTAAACAATCCCAAAGAAAATGAAATTTCTGGATTACAAGGCCCAAAAACCTATTTTTGATTGCCTGCACAGTTCCCTAGCCAGTTTTTGTGAATATGTAGATTTGACCATTAAATTCAGAGAAAAATTGCACTCTGTCTTACACTATGGATTGTGCACACGACTTAATGCAAGTAAAAATAAAAAGTAAAATCTAGAAGATTTGTTAGTCGAATCTTTCCCTACTAAAAGCTTTGAATTGTTGTTTAATCAAGCATGATCCCTCTCATCATGGAGTTAATTACCTCTCTTTGTGGATTCCATACCCGACCATTTGTGGATCTCATTCCTTAAGAAGAGGATCCCGAACCTCCTCCTCTTGGCCTCTAAATCAAACACAGGGCATAAGGTTGGAGAGGACCACTGAAGGCACGCTTATGTTGCATAAATAGGGCTAGAAGTCTTTTCATCCAAGGAAAAGGTTGGAGATAATGGGAAGAGGCTTGTGACATCAAGGAAATTAGGTTGTAAGCTTGTTCTCCTTTGAATTCAATAAAAAGCAATTGTTCTTTCCTAATAATGTCCATTATGATATTATTTGTGAGATTCCTTGGTCACTCACATGGCTTATAACTAGTTATTGATTCAACTTATGATGTATGCTTTGTTAATAAATTCATTTACTTTTGATTGTATGTGCTAGATGCTTTGATCTTTTTGTATGTTTCTGTCTATGCAAATATCTTTTGGAGCATCATGGAGAAGCTGTGGAAAGCATTGGAAAGGCCTCTAAAGCATCGAGGAGAAGTTGGTAGTGGAAAGCATTGAAATGAATTCAACATGCACTTCTTTAAATTAATAAGTTATTCTTCACATATTACTTGTTTCAATCGCTCATATGCTAAGGAAAGGTAGCAATTATTTTCTTGTTTTTTACTAGGTTTCATTTGAGATATAGAGAGATCCATCTTGTTCGCAAGAAGGATTAGTCCGCCAAACAAATTGGTGACTCCACTTGGGAACGTCTCATTCTCCATCATCTCCTTGTTTTGACTTTTGAACCTTTTGTCATAGCCTTGTCTAAGTGTTTGAAAGATGTCAAAAGTTTGGATTTTGTGATTTGTTTGGTTTATTTTTATTTTTTTCTAAAAATTTCCCGAGGTGCACACTTTATCTTTAGCCACAGTGTATATTTGCTCATTGATCCTTTAGCAACAATGTGTATGCGCATTGGATTAAACTGTTGCCTGTGCATGTACTTAAATTTTTTGAAAATTTGACTTTTCCTTTCACTAAGTCTAGGAATTTTTTTTTTTTTATGCTTGATTTACATTTTTTACACCTTGAGAGAGTCTTTGTCAATTTGATTGGGTGTTTTGAATTTTGTTTTTGAGAAATTCTTAATTTGGTTTCCTTTGGTCATTACTTAGAGGTTTGTCTCAATTGCTTAATTTGATTTTCTTGTTTCTGAGTGTTAATCACCTTTGAGTGTCATCACTTTTGATCTTTGGAATTTTCACCCAATTTTATTTACTTACGCTCCATTGGTTCTTTAGTTAAACTAGTGAAGGAAAATAGTTTTGTTGTTCTTTCGCTGATTTGGAATCATCTTGTGTTCGTTTTGAAGAATTCTCTTGCATAGATTACATTTGCATAGTTTTCAAGCAAATTGTGCATAGATTACATTGCATGGTTTAGCACATAGGGCTTTGATTTGCATTGGAAAATTAGACGTGGTGCATTCTAGAGTTAATATTTTAAAGAAGAACTTCTCTCCTTAATTTAGCTAGAATTCGTCGAAATGAAAATATCACAATATCATGTTTGATTGCATTAAAGTTTTGAGTAAGGTCATTACACCATCAATTTCACATCCACTTACCCATTGAATAGGTAACAACTTTAAAAAACCACGCTAACAAAATCAATTTAGAATTTTTATTATTTTAGGGCTTGTTCCACCTACATTAGATCAGGTTGTAGGGCTTTGAAATAGGGAAGTGATTTAACTTTCCAAAGTTGCAAACAAACACTAGAACCTTGTGATAGGGAGTAAATCCATTTATTGCAGTTTGGTTTTGGGAATCTCCCCTTACAAAGGATTTAAGCACGAGATCATATCGAACCCTGTAGAGTCTCCAAAATATCTTCAAAATATCATCCACTTTCACCTTTATCGCCACCATCTCACTCACATGTCGCAACTCCATGGCCATATAATCTTTCGTTAGCCTCCATTTTCATGATTGCATGGGGTTACCTTTGTGTTTTCCAAAAGATAATGATTTATAGTATTATAAGTGAATTAAATGGTTAAAACTTAGAAAAATGACATATACTTGCTAATACTTAAAAGCGGCTTGATCCGAATAGAAAATGACATCAACCCATGGTATTCATCCATCAATATTATTCACCCACCCATGGAATTTACCCATGGTATTGTAAGTGACATCCACCCATGATATTCATTCACCATGGTATTTTCCCATGGTATTATGACATCCACCCATGGTATTCATTCATCCATGGAATTGACCCATGGTATTGTGACATCCAGCCATGGTATTCATTCACCCTTGGAATTGACTCATGATATTGTAACTGAAAAAGACTATAAGTAACAGGTCACATTTTGTAAAAGAACAGTTTGTCTGCCACAATGTAGCCTTTATAGTTATTATCGGTTTTAATAAAAAGTTTCTTTGTGGTTTTATTTACTATGTGTTCTGTCATTTTCTTTCTAGCATTGCAATTCTTCAGATCTTGGGGGCCTCCCCCACAAGATCCATTTCAATCTTTTAGATCTTGGGGGCCTCCCCCCAAGATCCGGATCAATGGTATCAGAGCAGGTTATGATTCTATGGGAATGAGGGTTTGATGCATATTTGAGTTTCAAATTTTGCAGAAATATTCAACAAACATCATGCATGTGCTACGTCCTCCACAAAGCATTTTCTTGGGCCAAGCAAGAAGATTTTTTATTTTTATTTTTATTTTTGCAGGAATGTTTTTGGGTGGCGAGTTTGCAGATCAAATACAAAATTTTTGGTGAAAATTTTACAAAAACAGATAACAGATCTGGATTCCTTGCGAAAAAATACCCAAATTCAAAAAAAAAATCGGCCGAATCGGAGTCCGGATGAGGGAGATATCGCTGATTTAAAATCAGCTATATTGCAGAAATGTTTCTGACGATAATTCATGGACAACGTCTCAACTATTTTTTTTTTTTTGAAATTTTGGTGCAGAATTTTAGAATACTGATTGTAGATTTGAGCTCCTCTCGAAAAATTTCTCCATTTCAAAAAAATGGGTCAAATCGGAGTTCGAATGTGGGAGATATTGCTGATTTAAAATCAGCCATTTTTTCAGAACTTTTGTGACGACGAAAAAGTTGTGGCATGAATATGAAATTCTAGAGGGCCCAGATAAGGATTTCCAACACATGAGAAGATGCAAAATGGTCCTTCTGTTTCCAAAAACAAGTTATAATAAATATTTTGAGTTATATTGATCGAGTTATGTCCATTTTAATTCTGAAGCAACATTTAGAGTGAGTTCCCTTTGGAGATGTGCCCTCCCACCCTACTTTAGTAGGCACGTGCTTCATATTCATCAGTTTCAACATAGCAGCATTCAACATGGGTTCTTTGGAGACGTGCCCTCCCACCCCAGGCTATGTAGGAACCTGCTACTTCATCAACAACCAACATCACAGTTATGGGTCAACCACACAAAATCCTTGTCATCGAAGTCCATTTGCTAGGCCGCACACTGTTAGCATCACAGTTGGTCACAAGCATTACAAGGTATCTCTATCCTCGGATCTTTGTTTGTCATGGTTATGGGTCACCCACAAACCCACACTTCATCGAAGTCCATTTTCTAGGCCACACACTGTCAGTATCACAGTTTGTCACAAGCATTACATGGTATCTCTATCCTTGGATCTTCGTTCATCATGGTTATGGGTCATCCACAAACCCACAATTCATTAAAGTCCATTTGCTAGGCCGCACATTGTCAGTATCACAGTTGGTCACAAGCATTACAGGGTATCTCTATCATTAGAGCTTTGTTCATCATGGTTATGGGTTAACCACATAAAACCCTTCTCTTTAGTTCTTCATATTCAACAAAGGCTTCGCAAGAGGGAACTTCACGCAATGGGGACCATTGCTTCTTAAGGAGTGAGGAATGATCCGAATAAAAAATGGCATCAACCCATGGTATTCATCCACCCATGTTATTCAACCACCTATTGAATTTACCCATAGTATTGTAAGTGACATCCACCCATGGTATTTGTCCATGATATTGTGACATCCACCCATGGTATTCATTCACACATGGAATTGGCCCGTGGTATTGTGACATCCAGCCATGGTATTCATTCACCCATGGAATTGACTCATGGTATTGGAAATGAAAAAGACTATAAGTAACAAGTCACATTTTGTAAAAGGACAAATTGTCTGTTGCAATGTAGCCTTTATAGTTATTATTGGTTTTAATAAAAAGTTTCTTTGTGGTTTTATTTACTGTGTGTTCTGTCATTTTCTTTCTAGCATTACAATTCTTCAGGTCTTGGGGGCCTCCCTCCAAGAACTAGATCATGGCTTGAGTTTCATGACATGTGTAGGTCATTTGGAAGCTCTGAAGGCACCCTTATGTGGCCTCCAATACTCAAATTCGAATTTCCTTCAAGATATGGAAGAAGATTTGGATAAAGGTCAAAGAGGATATGTGTCTCATCATTGCCTATTTGAGTTGTAACTCTATGAGATTTTCTAGGGACCTAGGGAGAGAATAATGGACCTCCATTAATGAGGTAGCTTCTTATGTTCTTGTATAAATAATAGAGCCTTCTCCTTTCAAAGGCAAGTGTAAAGTTGGGAAAATGCTCATGTTTTGAATATAGAATTTGGATTTGGCACCATGCTCATGAGTGATGTTCACTTTGATTTGGTTATGCTTGCATTTGGAGACTCTCAACTTTCCATCTCTCATGCTTTTGGATTGGCCACCTACGATGTGTGAGATTTTTTTTTTTTAGATTTTTTGTTTTCATGGATTAAGATTTATTTATTTCATATATTTTCCTGTGTGAGAGGTTAAGAGTGATTGTTTTTATTTGCTTTCTACCAAGAAGTTAAGAGCAATTATTTTTATTTGTTTTCATATATTTTCCCGTGTGAGAGGTTAAGAGTGATTGTTTTTATTTACTTTCTACCTAGAGGTTAAGAGTGATTGTTTTTATTTGCTTTCCTATCTAGAAGTTAAGAGCAATTGTTTTTATTTGCTTTCATATCTTTTCCTGTGTGAGAGGTTAAGAATGATTATTTATTTATTTATTTTTACATGTCATGTGGTTTTTGATTATTCATTTCATAAGATCCTCATTTGATAATGCACACATGATCCCTTAGAGTAGATTTCATTTCATGTAATTTCAATTCCACACGCTGTACTATAATTTCTTTTGAGTTGATTGTTGAATTAGAATAGGTGAATTTGGTTTGTCATTATTTCGTTTCGTAGTTAGATTGATCTAAATTGAAAGTTAATTTCTAGCATATACAGTGCACGCATGCTTCGCAAGTTTTATGAAACCCTCGGGTTGACAATTAAATGATAGGTAATTAATTTGCCTCAATGGACCTAGTCGAGTGATTGACCCCACTTCACTGGTTACGGTAGAGTGATTTACACGTTTTAAAAATGATATTGAAAGGTACTTGGGAGTTTCTTGGAAGTAAAGCTCAGATTAACCATGTTGAGATACTTTCAAGGGGATTGAGATTTGTTACTATGCCCTTGCGTGTACGTCTGATACGCGACTGTGCCCCTAGGCTAAATTGTCTTAAGTGGTAACCTCAGAGACAATAATCTTAGGGTTGCTACCCAAGGTGATGACAGAGGGGAAGTCTCTGCTGTACGTGGAACAAACATTGGCTAGACTCACTTGGACCTTTTTGGAGGGTATTATTCACTCGAGATGGCATAAGTGAGGTTACTTGCACCAGATTGTGTACATTAAGTAGGTTGTCAACATAATTGGTTCCAACCGCTGTATCTTTATTCACTTTTCACATTGATTTTTGCGACGTTGGATTTCATCACCAACTAGTGATTTCAGTGTGAAAAGTTTGTTTGCATGGTTTGACTCCTTAAATTTACTAGCATGTGTTATTTGCTTGTTTTTACTTTTTACATACTTTAGGTGTGGATTGTGAATATTATTTAATTTTTTAATAAAACTTATTTGAGTTGAATCTAATGGAAACAATTTCGGAAGTTACCAATCAAGGAATCCTCGTTAACGAGAATCCTAGTCCTTTTCCCGACTTTGGAAATGTCGGTCCTCCTTCTATGGCTACGTTGTCACTTCCTAGATTCACAATAGGTTTACCAGTGTGGTTGTTTTCAACTTCTTTAGTCCCAAATACTCAAATTGTGCCATCTCAACAAAGTTTTTCACCTCAACTAGGTTCACCATCTCAACATCACCAATCTCATGTTGACCCTTTACCTTCTTCACCCAACATGTCCTCCTCCCTTTCTTCTTCTTCGCTTGGTAAAATCCTTGATGATAGTAATTATGGGACTAAGAAAAAGAAGAAAGATAAGAAAAAAGTCAACCAACCAACCATGGCTGTAAGTATTGATAATGTTGAGGAATCCTCCAACATGCATCACAAGCCCAAATACCCTTGCAATCTTTGTAAGGGTGACCACTTACTTATCAATTGTCCTGATATTCTTAAGGTATTGGAAGTATGGTCAGAAAATTCTTATCAACTAGGCTATTAATCCATCAACTAGCGTTTGTCAGTTTCCTGGGCAAAAGGGTAAATTTAGGTTTCCTTATAGGTTATGCAAAGGGATTCATCATAGTCACCTTTGCCCTCATATGGATGAAGCCTCAAAATTATTGGAAAAACTTACTGTTTCACAACAACTTCTTCCAACTACTTACCGTAAAATTTCTCCCAACCTACCATCAGTTGTGTTAGTGTCAACCTTTGTAGCCTTCCTCCAGTGATCAAACATGCTCTTACAAAGTGATTTTAAGGTGTCAAGGTCAAATTTTGTCATTTCAGTGAGTCTTCAAGCAAAATTTGGTCACTAGGTATTAGGTCTAGGGTTTGCTTTTACTCCTTTCAAACTTGTCCAAATGTCGGTCCATGTCACCATTCAGCTGACTGTACCATTATTTAGGGGGTTTTCATCATCATTTCAAGTTCCATTGGGTCATTTTACGCCTTGTTCATGCTTCAGTTGCGCCTAGGCAAGGTTCATTTCCCTCTCCTAGGGTTTTGAAGCTAATTTCTCTTGGATGGTCAAATCATCGGTAAAACTTGTATCCTGATGTTCATACACCTTCCCCTATCCTTAATGTACCTTATTAAACACTTCTCATCATTGAGATCCTCCAAATTCCTCATTTTCGCACAAACCCTAGTTTCTTGCTACAACTTGACAATTTTCAAGGCTAGGCCTGTGTTTTTCCCTTTTGGACCCCTTCCCCTCACTCAATATTTGAAATTCCACTTTCCCCTACTTCCTATCATCCCTCCCTACTTCCCAAAATTTTCTCAAGACTTTAGAAGCCCCTTATCCCCTTCATTTCGCTTCATTTTGACAAATCCCCTGTTCCACACATCGGGATAGGTTTCACTCAAATGATGTTTCTGAGAAATAAAAGATGAATTTGGGAAAACTGAGAGAGATTTTTGTCCACAATAGGCCAAGGAATAAAAACCTCCTTCACTTTTTACACAGGTGTCATGGTTTTAGGGAAATGTCAAAAATACGTTGCCTCAGGAGAATTGAATGCACCTCTGTAGTGACCTTGGGAAAATCAAGATTTATCCTAGCTTGGTTGGCCAAATGACTTTCTTGACGAGTCAAATGATAACTAGACACAAATATATTTGCAATGAGCTATCATGAGCTCAATTTGGAGTTGAGGAAGACCTTCATAAGTTGACTGCAACAACACTCTGCCTTGAGGTAGCCTCATTTTGCACATTTTGACCAGTCTTGGGAGATTTGATTTTTAATAGGGTAAATGAACTCCAAATTAAAAAATTCTAGCTGGATTGGAAAATAGACTCAATAAGCTTTCCAACGAGCTATTCCACGCCCAATTTTGACACTGGAAAGGCCTCCAAAAGCCTCCTGTAAAATGCATTACGCGTTGGGTTCATGGCGCAACGCATTGGGTTTGTGCGCGGCGCATTGGGTTGGTGCGCAGCGCATTGGGCCAGAACACAAGATTTTTGCCATTCATTTCACCCATCAAATTTTTCTCAGTCTCTCCTTGTTCAAGTAAGTCAAAGCCACTTCCTCATTGCTCTTAACAAGTGTTTGGTGTTGGTATGAAAATTTAAATGCAAAAAACTCAAAATCCTATTCTCTTGTTTTAAGATTGCTCCTAGGGTTTTAAAACTTGTTTTGTGCCAAAAACTTCCATTCTCCACCTTTTTTTTCCACCCCCTCACCGTTATCTTATCATAGCAGCTCATCCCCTATTCCCCATATCCCTAAAGTCACTCATACCCATTTCATTCCCATCTACCTACATCTCTAAAAGTCACTTACTCCTAAGCTTCATCTCCCTCTCCCAAGTCCTTTCATTTCCTCTCATTCTCCTTTTCGCATTTCATGTGTAAAAAATTCCCAAAACCTCAGTTTCCCAAACATTCAGTGGCTCTCCCCTCTCCCAAAGTTTGTCAAATCCTCAAAGGACAAACTACCACTTGACAAGACTCCCTTGTTCCCACTGTCCATGTTTCTCCCATAGTCCCTTCCCTTTGGCACATTTGGCATTGAAAAAAAAACACCAATTTCTCATTTTCAACAAACCAAACATACACCTTGTTTCAAACACCATGGAGACGGACACAGATTCATCATACAAACAAGACAGTGATTCCATCACTGAACTGCATGCACCAGGAGGGCACTGAAACGCCATAAAGGGAGGATAGACTTTGAATCTTGGCCGAAGATTCTTTGGCTGAGCATGGCACTTGATGGGGGACCTACAGCCCAAATTTCAAGGAATTTGGAGAAAATTTTATCAATTTTGAAATTTTTGGTCACAAAACAGATTTTCCTGCCCGACGCGTTGCTCCACCTTGCACGCGCTTACGTTTGAGAGATCTTTTGGAGGAAAACTTTACATTTTTGGATTTGTTGTGATAAATTATGCACGCTCAGGAATGGTTGAGAGATTTCATCAAGTTCTAGGTTTCCTAAAGGGCCAAAAACACTCAAAAAATCACCTTTCTGCCACCTTTTGCACCTGCAGGAAGTAGTGTTGGGAGATTGAATTTTGGGAGGGGCAAATGACATCCAAATTGAGAAATTCCACTTGGGTTGGAAAGTAGACATCCAAGGATTTCCAACGAGCTATCATGAGCTCAATTTGGACTTCAGTAAGGGCCTCAAAATCAGCTCCAAAGTTGTGCTACGCATAGAGAATTTGGGTGCGGCGCATAGAGAAATTTGGCCTTATTTTCACTCTTCAGCTTAGAAATTCGCCCAGTTTTGACTAGTTTTACTTTTTGATGTAACTATTGATCTACCATAATGTAATTTGATGACCATGATGTAATATTGGCACATTTTTATTTGTTCTAGAGGATTCTTTCACTAAAAAGTGAAAATTAAATGAATGAATCGGTTTCCTAGCATATAGAGGCAAGTTGTTTGATTGCCTAGATTTCAGTTCCTTGTTTAGAATTGGTTCAAACAGCTCCTAGAATGATGAGCTCGACCCCTAGAGGCAAGGAAATGGGTTTGACTTGTCTATATCATGTATTTTCTGAGTCATTTCCAGGGTTGGACACTTGGGATTGCTTGGCACTTCATTGTACATTTGATTTCTGCATTTTTGGCAAAGGAAAGACCAGGGTTTTGCAGCACTTGTTGGGATCCTTGTGGCTCTATGTTTTGATGGTGTTTTTCTTCATGCAATTGTAAGTTCATTGATGTTTCATGTATGCCATTTCCCCTGTCTTTGCTTTTGAAATTAAACAAATTGAGTGACAAAGGTAGAATTCATTGGCTTGCTGTGCTCTGCCTTAAACTTTTGTTTAGTTTTACATGTTTTCATATGTTTGGAGAGGATTCTTGTAGCCTCTTGCCCTCTTTAGCTCCTCAGCGGTCCTTTCTATCCATTCATTTAATTTAAAGCATCAAAACTACTGCCTACCTTGCCCCAACCGGAAACTCTGCAAAAATTTGGCCTCATCCCTGGACCCAAATTTGCCTTTCCCTTGGTTCCAACAAAACCCCCCAAAAAACTTAAATCAAATCCTTGCACTTCATACCTAGACTAAGATCAGTTGTTAAATCAGTCATCTCAAGCCCTATCGATTATCTTTTGCTGAGATTGACCCGAAGAGAGCCCTCTCCTATCCTCGTAGGGCTAGCTACGAGGCTGAGCGTGGTTTGATGCGAACCTAGAAGCTTACCTTTTCAGCCTGAGGTAAATCTAGGCTCTAACAAGTTGACACAATGATTGATCTAATTCCAAGTACAGTCAATCCCACTCTTCCATTGGAAAGTAAAACGCATATCACTCAGGTTGGTGAACCATTGGTTGATCAAGTGGTTGACTTGATTCCACATTCAGTTCATCCCATTCTCCCTTTAGAGAGTGAAATTAATACTGCTCAGGTTCTTCTTGTTACTTCATATTTTTCTACACATGGGGGCATTTCAACTGTTTCCGTTGAACCCCCTCAGGCTATTTCCTTTGATTGAAGTAGACTGACAAAGCCTTGTCTTCCTTCTTCCAACCCTTTCCAAATAATTATGAAAGCATATTGCAAGAATGTGCGTCACACAAATGTAGATGAAGGTGCTTTTGTTAGTATTTTATCCTCAACTGCTTGGAAGGATTTGGGTTCCCCTCAGATTGTGCCTATTACACATAATTTGTTAGATTTTCACAGAACCATTAGCGAACCTTTAGGGATCCTTCATAAGTTACCTATTACTATGGAAAGAAAAAATGTCTGTATTGATCTCATGGTAGTCCAAGGCCCCTTAGATTTCAATTCGCTCCTTAGGTGAAACTATGTCTATGCCATGAAAGCTGTTGTATTGACACTCTTTTGCGTGATGTCTTTCCCTGACAATGCAAACATTGTGACTATTAACCAGCTTTCGTTCATTGGTCTTGATTCGAATACCAACTATCTGACACCCCTGAATGTTCGTTATATGGAAGTGGTATCTACCCCACCACGGGTTAATTATGTGGCAACTTGTCCCATGTTTTCAATTACTGATGCAAGAGAGTCTCTCACTGTTTGCTCGACTTCTTTTGACTTAGATCCAGTAATTGACATGGTGGACCCTTCAATGGGGACACTTGAACTCGATTCTATTATCCCCATTAATTCCCTTAACATGTGTTTCTTACAGAGAACTATTATTCCTTCTAATGAAGATCTCTTGGAATCCATGGTCGGGAAGTGTACCTTGGCATGCATTTCTTCCAAATGGAAGCCACGATCAAAGTCCCTGCGAGGATGGTTCTTTTACTATTTCAACCTCGTTAAAAAATGAAACAAGTGCCTATGAGGATGGTTCTTTTACTCTGTTAACCTTGTTAAAAAAAGAAACAAAATGAAACAAGTGCCTATGAGGACGGTTCTTTTACTATGTCGACCTCGTTAAAAAATGAAATAAGCCTGATGAGGATAGTTCTTTTACTATTTCAACCTCGTTAAAAAATGAAACAGAACCCTATGAGGATGGTTCTTTCATTGTGTCAACCGCGTTAAAAAATGAAACAGGTTCCATGAGCATAGTTCCTTTTCTTGTGTCAATCTCGTTAAAAAATGAAACAAGGTTCCATGAGCATAATTTTTTCCTTGTGTCAAGCTCATTAAAAAATGAAAAAACCCTCCCCTAATTGAGTCGAGTCTTTGACTAGATCTCGTAAATGTTGGGTCGAGTCTTTGACTAGATCTCGTAAATGTTGAGTCGAGTCTTTCATCTGATCTCGTAAATGAACCTTCATTTCATCTACCTATTAGTAACTAGTAGTCTACTTAGGCAAATCAAACAAAGATTGGGGGGCATGTGCCTCTGCAAGTTATGCTTGGGGGGCATTAAAACTTATCCCATGAATAGTTTTCCTCTGTTTCAAGCTTGTGTAAAAATGAAACCACTCTCAAGCATAGTTTTTCACTATTTCAAGCTTGTATAAAAATGAAACCTATCTCGAGTCCATTTGGTTATTATTTTCAATACTCGTTAAACTCATGAAAATCCCGAGATTCTTTTGCTATCTTTTCATGTTTGTAAAACATACATGCAAATGTTGAGTTCTTTCTGTCTTTTCATGCTTGTTAATTAAATTGAAAGTCGGTGATATGAGCATACTTTATCACTTTTTTAGGCTCTTAAAATTTATGAAAATGTGAAACCCTGGAGTTACCTTTAAGCTCTTTTCAGACTCCCTAAACATGAAAATCTTGCCGAGTATTTGACTATTCAAACTCGTAAAATTAAATGAACAATTGTCTATTAAGTATAAGTTTAACCCTTTTATGGATTGAACTAGACTATTTACGAAAAAGATATATGTCGACTAATCACGGCCAATATAGTTCTCTTATGTATTATTTTACCCTTTTCCGGGATTGAGAGACTGAATTTACGAAAAAGGACATTTTGGAGTTTACTTATGTTTTTCTCATGACTCCCTAAAAATGAAAAACACTCTTTCTTCGAGCTCGTTAAAACTTTATGTTGAAAGAATTGAACAAGTTTTCTTTTTGTGCCTTTTCAAACCCTTTAAACATGAAAACGAGATTGAGTTACCCCTTCAATGGACTCATTAAAAGTTAACTAGTGTGGACTTGTTAATCATGACAAGACCGCACCACTCCTTCCTAAGGTTCGTTAAAAATACTCGGAAGGACTCATCTGAAGGATGAGATTATATGACAAGCATATGTTATCCTCCTCAAGTTTGTGTAAAAATAAAGAGGTACTTTCTAGTAATGGTGGGGCAAAATTGGGAAAGAACATTTATTTTTATATTACAAAAGGTAGTATGTCGCTCTTGAACATGACACTCCATCACTTTTGTGTTTGGTTGGGGAAATTCATTTGTCTCTCTGTTGACCATACCTCATTGAAATTCTTCAAACTTGTTTTTGGTTCTATTTTTGAGTCAAATGTTGCCAACTAAAAATGTTGTGTCATTGATATGTTCACGAGAAGTCCAACCTCAATCAAAATTACCTTGCAATTCATAACCTTTAATTGCATCATCCTTCCTTGAGTCATTTTTGGAGTACTCCAAATTTGTCTTTCAAATCTTGCCATGAGTTTTGTGTCGTAGGCCCTCCTGCGTTGGGTCGCTTCCTATCGACTTCAGCTCACTATCTAGGAATTTGATCTAGAAACCTTATTTAGTACCTTGGAGCCTGCATGCCTTAATGGTAGGATTCCCACCTTCGATGATAGGTTCTCATCATTGGCCTTCAAACAAATGATTCTATGAGTGTTCGACTTTAGGACATATTTTCACACTTCATAGATTGTACTAGAAGTATCTTGAGAACCATTGTCATTATTGGTGGTTTTTCTCACACTTGTGAATGGTTCACATCATTGACTAATAATCAAATGGTTTCTACCATGTTCGACTAAGAGAAATTCACTCACATGGTTAGATTCGTACTACGGATTGAGAGATGGAGATCAAGACCATGGATATGGTTTCATCCATCCAGGCCGCGTGGAGTTATTAAATATTCATGATTGTAAACATAGAGCCATTGATGAGACAAATATTCAAATATATTTCCTTACTGATTGTTTGAGACATTTATGCTCTATGGGAATGCCTACCTCAACGTTGATTATATATTGCATTGTAACATATGATTGATTGTTTCAGGTCTCCAATCACAATATTTTTTTTATTTTTAAGGGTGGTTCATGGACACTGAGTCACCGCTACATGCACGAGAAAATCCAAGTAGATCAACCCAAAGGGATCTACTTGCCGGCCAAACTAATAAGGCCTAACCCTAAGGGAGTCAAGGATTTTTGACGTTGTGACCTCTCAATAGGCAAGGTACTTAGAAATAGGAACTCGACCAATTGAGCTATCCCTTGGAGCTCCAACCATAGTCTCTAATCCAAACCTTAGCATGATAAAGCACTTCAATCTGCAAACACATTTTATGACTTTGCACTTTAGGGGGCAATCTGTTACATGTCATTTTGTTGCATTAGGAAAATGAACATCAGTCCGGATCTTTCGCTATCCATCAAAGTGTTCCAAAGCATCCCTCTACAAGGATAGAACCTAAACAATCTGAAAGAGAATGATTTTTTTTGGACTAGAAGGCCCAAAAGCCTAATTTTGATTGCATGCGTAGTTCCCTCGCTGGTTTATGTGCATACGCAGACTTGACGATTAAAGTCAACGCAAAAGTGTGCTCTGTCTTACACTATGGACTGCACACATGACTCAATGCAAGTTAAAAATAAAAAGTAAAATCTAGAAGCTTTGTTAGTTGAATCTTTCCCAACTAAATGCTACGAATTGATGCTTACTCAAGCCTGATCCCTCTCATCACGAAGCTAATTCCCTCTCTTTGTGGATCACTTATCCCACCATTTCTGGATCTCATTCCTTAGGAAGAGGATCCCAAACCTCCTCCTCTTGGCCTATAAATCAAACACAAGCCAAAGGGTTGGAGAGGACCACTGTAGGTGGGCTTATGCTACAAAAATAGGGCTAGAATGTTTTTCATCCAAAGAGAAGGTTGGAGATCATGGGAAGAGACTTGTGACATTAAGGTAATCAAATTGTAAGCTTGTTCTCCTTTGAATTCAATAAAAAGCAATTGTTATTTCCTAATAATGTTTATTCTGATATTATTTGTGAAATTCCTTGATCACTTACATGGCTTATAATTGGTTGTTGATTCAACTTATGATGTATGTTGAGTTAAGAACTTCATTTAATTTTGATTGTATGTGCTAGATGCCTTGATATTTTTGTATGTTTCTATCTATGCATATCTCTTTTGGACAATCATGGAGAAGTTGTGGCAAGCATTAGAAAGGCCTCTAAAGCGTCAAGGAGAAGTTGGCTATGGAAAGAACTGAAAGGAATTCAACGGGCACTTTGTTAATTCGGTAAGTGATTCTTCACATATTACTTATTTCAATCAGTCATAAGCTAAGGAAATGTAGCAATTATTTTCTTGTTTGTTACTAGGTTTCATTTGAGACATAGGGAGACCCATCTTGATCACAAGAACGATTAGTCCACCTAACACTAATACCCTTATACTTAGAATACCCATCATAGGTGACGTTATACTGAGACTCCTCCCATTGGTGAAATTCCATAAAGAAAAGGGAGTTTTCGCTGTGGTGATAGTGGGACATTACCCCATTATTGTCATTTAGTCTAGTTATAGCCTTGTAGGGTACCCTTCTTTAAGGCCTGCTAGATTTTGTGAAAACCAGTAGCATACATGCTTTCCTCCCTGCATCAAGACCACTCCCATAACATACCCACTTATATTTATCTCCACTTATAAGGGTTGATCCAAGTTCATCAATGCTAGAAATGATGTTTGATTGGCCTTCTTCTTTAGATCCTTAAAGTCCCTTTGCTAACCCTTTCCCCACTAGAAACTCTTTCCACTAGCTGTTATGGAATGGACTGGTGTTGCTACCATTGAAAATAAATTCCTCAAGTATTCTGCTACCCCAAAAAAACTCCTAACCTTAGAAACATTAGTAGGCGCTGACCATTTCATGATGGTATCCTTCTTGGCATGGCCTATATTTAACTCTCCTACACCTATCAAATACCCCAGATACGCCGAAGACTGCTGTGCTAACTCACACTTGAGATTTATTAGTAGTTGGTACTTCTTTAATGTCTCCAACACCTGGGTCAAATGTGAGATGTGCTCGTTCCAGGTAGCATTATATACCAGTATATCATGAAAATAGACAATAACAAATGAATCTATAAAAGGGCACAATATATCATTCATTAACCTCATAAACATAGTTGGTTCATTGTATAGGCCAAATGGCATGACTATCCACTTATACAAACCTTTCATAGTTTTCAAGGCGACTTTCCAAGTATTTTATTCTCGAAATCAAACTTGGTGAATTCTAGATTTTAAGTCTAGCTTGGTGAAGTATTTCACTTGTTGCAACCAATCTAGTAGATCATATATCATGGATAGGAGGTACCTTTTCTTAAGCATGATTTTGTTAAACATCCTATAATAAATACACATCCCCCAAGTCCCATCATTTTTTGGTACTATGATAAGGGGTGACCTACATGGTGGTGTACTTGATCGAATGGCACCATATTCCAGTAGTTGATCCAATTGTTTCTTCTCATCGCTTGCTTTTATAATAGACTACCTGTACAACCCAATGTTTGGAAAAGGGTATTTTGACAATTGCTAGATCTTGTGCTACACTTCCTTCTTGGGTGGTAAACCTTTAGGCTCTTGTAACACATCCCTACTTTCTTATAACAACTCTTCCAATTGTTGTTTCTATTTCTTAGTACATCCCTCCAAGGATGTATTTTCTCTTACTAAATCTCCTATAATTTGATTCTCTATTAAAAACAATAAAAAAAACTTCTTACTAGAATTGATTAGTTTCTTGGTTTGGTTGGCACTTACCAACAAAATTTTCGACTTACCTTTATGCGCATTGATGGTGAATAATTTTCCATCCTTGAGAAGCCAATATTGGTTGGACCTTTGCATAAAGATTTCATCTTGCATGTACATGTAGGGAATTCCAAACACCAATCCACATACATCAAGGGGAAATACATCTAGTTATAACTCATCAATAAAATCAACATTGATACCAAATCTAATTTTGCATTTTTTTGTTACCTTTAACTCTGCATCCTTATTTACCCATCCCAATGGATATGGACTTGGATGATCATGGACTTCTAATCCAATTTTTTTGACCAACTCTGCTACAATGAGATTCACCTATGATCCCGAGTCAAACAAAGCATCAATTACTGTATCTTTATGTTGAAGAGTTTGGTCAATCATTTTTGTTCCCGTTGCTGAAGGCTACTTAGATTCACCTCCTTTTGCACTAACATACATATGATCTTCTCATCAATGTCTAAGCTGCTTTAAAATTGGTTTCTCAAAATAGTGGCCATGACATTCTTCTTCTTATTATCTTTATTTTTTTCTCTTCGGGTTAAACTCTAAATGCAACTTTCAACACTTCCCCTCTATATGACCATTAATGTTGCAGTGGTTGCTGGGATCTTTGTACTCGTGTGCTATGGCTGTCATTTTTTTTTAATATCTTTCCCCCTTTCCACATCTTCATCCCCTCATTAGAAACATCCTGATGCTCCTTCTCCTTCAATCCACTTGATTTCTCTTTATTTTGGCTTATGTTCTCTATGTATTATGCCTATGCACAAGCCACATCCACCAATCTAGGCCTAGACAACATCATTGGCTTTTGCAGATGGCTATGTAGACCCCCCATATTCTTGAGGAATTCATCTAGGGAGATACCTAACATTATGGCCATGTTTATAATTTTGTAGGTGTACTCTTGTACTCTTTGCTCCTAGTTCTACTTGAAGTAGTTCCAATAGATCCACTATCCCTCTACATACACAATAGGGTCACTTAGTCACTGGAGGATATCCCTCCAGTCTCAAGGTCTTCGTGTGGTTTTCCCACCAGGTCAGGGCATAACCTTCTAATTTTAGCCGCGTAAATGAAATATTTTGTTCTTCCTCTATACGACGAACATTGAAATAAACCTCTAATTGCTGCAACTAATGATTTAGCTTTAGAATGTTGATATCACCCTTACACGACTTGATATTGACCTTCACTTCCATTTTGAATGATCGCAAATGGTTCACGCACTCAAACTGGGTTGATCTTTTTTAGTTCTTTATCATATTTATGTTAGTGATCTCTTGATCTCCCCCCTGATCAAACCTCTATGTTAGAATCCCCATCTTCTCAAAATAGCCCATGCTTATTGTTTAGGGCTTCCATGAGGAAATTCACATTACAGTTTATATCTGCAACTTGTGCTTCTAGTAACAAAAACCTCTCCTTTGTAGGATCATGAGGGTGATTCTTAGATTCGTCGGCCATGACTGGGGTTTTATGATTTTTGGCTTCGCCAATATAGATCCCCTATAAATCTCCATAATATATGCATGCTCTGAGACCAATATTATTTGTAAACTACTATGCATATTCCATTGGATAGTTCGTCACAACAAGTTTGACAAAATTATGCTTAAAAATCCAAAATCTTAACTATGAGGATTTATCTCTCTTTAGATTTTCGGATATGTAAATTAATGGAGCTTTTGTATGCATGCAAATTATAATTATGCACAGAATATAGGCTAATGAAATAAAAACTCACAAACCATGATTTGACACACGATATAAACTGGGAAACCATTTCGAGAGAAAACCCAATTGGAAGGTGAGGTCGCTCTGCTCTCTTTCTTTGAATAGAAAGTGGTTACGACTAAAAAGAAGAAAGGCTTGTGACCTGTGGCTACTATAATGCAAAAATTCTGTTTGTGTGCCTCTTTATCCCTCTTGACTACTCTGGTCTTCTATGGAACAAATGCACTAAAAAATAATGGAATCCCTTTTCCTCCTAGTCATATCACAACTCGATAGCCTACTAGTGGTTAGGTTTGACTCCAACTCTCAACTAGAGTTACAATATGGAGTATTCTAGATTCTTATTCATCTTGATCATGTGCCTAATCCTATTTCCATGAGTAATGGGGTTGATGCAACATCCTCTCGAATTATGGCGGCCAAAATAGGAAGGTTAACTTCTTAGTGGCATAAATTCTACATATGAACTCTAACTGAGGTGATTCTTGCATCATTGGAAAGGTCTTTGTGTGTAGAATAACACTTAAAGGTGCGAGAAAGTTTTACCCTAAAAAAATGTCGTTTAATGCCTCAAAATGGTTCTGAAAGGTTTTAGACCCAGGTTTTCCAAACTGGGTCCTGCTGGTAAGAATGGTAATGTGAGATAATTGTTGGAATTTTGTTGGCATTAATGCAAACAATGGCATAAATATTGGTTTTTGATTTTTAGTTGGACCTATCATTGTGTTGAGTGAAGGCCTTGAAAAAAGCACAAAATTTATGAGGTCCAAGGTGAGGATTATAATTGGTTATTTCCCATGGTTTCTGTTAGTTTTCGTTACCATTATATCACCCATAGCCCACCAGAGTCACATAGTGGTCAAGATGGGTTCCACAGGCACCACTGAACACAACCTGGAGGTAGATTCCATGGAATTGTAAAATTGTATGGAAAAATCATTAATCACAAAAAGATAAGCTTAGCACATGGCACAATTTTTTTAGGGGTTATCCCATAGAGATTAATGAAGACAACTTATTGTTGGCCCTCATTTTTTTTTTTATATCAAATTTTGCTTATTAAAATCCACCTACTTTCTATAGTTTTCCACATTATATGATCCAAATACACCTTATTTAGACCATATTATGCATACTCAGGTATATAAATTAAGTTTTGCAATTTTTAGATGTTTTTACAAAAATTGGATTTTAAGTGCATTTTTGGACAAGGTCAGAAATTCTCGTAATGGCTTCATTGATGTCATACTTTTAGGACACCTGGGCACGAGCTAAGCGCATTTATAGAAATCTTGGGAACTCAAATTTAACGAATTCCTATTGGTTCAGTCAAAATGAGCTTAAACAAGACCGGTCAACTCTGGTCAAACATGACCTGCTGTCTAGAAAATCCCTAGGAAATAGGCCACAATTAGTGATTTTTGGGAGTTTTCCAAAATTTGTGTAACTAAATGAGTGGTTCGACCAGGACAGATGGGATTAGGATAGATAAGGTTGTTAGAGACCTTTTAGTCAAGTTTGTTTATTATTTATCTATTTAAGCTAAGACTATTGAAGGCTTAAGGAGGTAGACTTTATGTAATCTAATTTTGAGACTCTTTGAAGATTGAAAGTTAATTGAAGAACCTGTTTCATTTCAATTTGTTGTTCATGCTTGGTTGATTTACTGAAGTTGTTGTAGCTGAGATTTCTTCAAGTGTGCAAGGCAAGGGTGGAGGGCCCCCACACCAAGCTAAGTGCACTTCTTGGTTAAATTTTCATAGTTTTCATAAATTAATTCTTGTTTCAAATGTTTTTAGACGTGTGATGATTGCTGAATGAATATTGGTTTAATTCTAATCTACATATGAAGGGACACACAACAATTTAAGTTAAATTCCCCTTCTATTTGATCTTGAACTAAAACTGAATTTCATTCTCCTTTTCTTATTTGAAGTTATTTCTGCATTTCTAGTTTGAAGCAAGAATTGTGAACAAGAACAACCTAGTCCTCCTTAGTTAGGAGCCTCTTCTTTTACATCTTCTGCATCATAAACCATTGTTAATTAGTGCTTTTGGATTTCTCTTCATGAAAGTAGTATTGTAGGCAAGGACAACTTGGGTCTCCTAAATTAGGAGCCCCATCCCTCACATATTACATAAGTGAATCAGAAATTACTTAATTAGATTTTATATTTGTAATATGCATTTCTTTCAATCTTTGTATTTCATCTTCTAACATTGACTACCATTGGAATCCATAGACTTTGGACATGCTTCTAAGTTTGACAGATCCAGATTGATAATTAAATACTTGTGTTAATTTGCATAGTAAATTGACCCAACACTTATCCTAAATTTATGATTAAGATTTACAAACATTTAATTTTTAGTTTTTTAGATAAAAATAACTCGTAATTTTTATTAAGAGAATAAAAATTACATTTAGTAGACACACCAAGAGTATATGAAAATCTGAGAGTAACATGTTTGATACATAATGTATACATCAAGCTATGATGGTTCAATATACGAAAATGAACCACAAAACAAAGTTCTAAAAGAGTGTCTCTGACATAGCCATGCCCAATACTAAACAAAAACATATACCATCCCAGAAGGAAGAACAAAAAGAGCACAAAGATAAACTTCTACACAAAAGACAATCAATAGAACAAAATGGAAACGGACTATGTAGAAGTTCTAATCGGCTGAACAAGAGGCTCTTGAAATAATTTGCGTTAATAAGTGTTTGTGGAACCCCTATAAACCTTAGAGATCTGCCAAAGCCCTTGATCCAGATCTAAGGTCACTTTAGATAATCAATGTGTCTTTTGATTTCGTTCCCCATATATGTGATGGCATGAGAAAGTGTTAAATGATTTTTTAAGTTGCAAAGCATCATCCCGAATAGGAGATAGATAAATATTTCTACAAGATTGAGTACAATTCATCTAATTAACCACAAGCGTAGAGTCACCAAAATGCTATATTTGTTAAATCCCCCACTCAAGAGCAAAGAAAGGGATATTTCTGTAAGAGAGAAGTTCAACATGATTGTTTGAGCTGAGACCAAAACCAATGGAAGCATGAAAGGAAGGAGTGTTTGAAATGTGCAAAATGAAACCACCAAAACTATTTTCCCCATCATCGACCAAGGCCTCATCAAAATAATCCCATGAAAATGATTGATTTGGATTTTCCATTTCAATTTATTGTACTCTAAGAACATCTTTTTACTAAGGGTAATGACTAAGAATAGTCATTACTTCGGTTGCGATAACCCTTAGAGAGGTGACCTCATCTCTAAAGATGATATGATTGCAAGCAATCCATATCCCGCAACATATAATTAGTGGGAGGGATTTTAAAATGCAATATGAAGGAAAGAACAACCAAATTTTCCAAGCTTCTTCAATGGATTGATTGTTCCATAGTACAATCAAATCCTCGACAGTTCTATAACGAGACTTGGTTTATTAACAAAAATGATAAGGTATACAAAGATGATTAATCGATTCATCATTAGCCTGATAGAGGGCACACCAACCTGGACCATGAGAAAAGTGCTTTTGAAGAATGTCCCAAGTTAAGGCTTTGCTATTAATTATGCACCACATAATCATTTTAGCTTTGGGCGGACATTGATATTTCCAAGAAATTTTCCACCACCATTTAGGAGCAACAAGAAAGTATCCTGAATTAAGGAATACATAGCCCACCTTTGGAGAGTATATACCAGACAGAGACACATTCCACACTAATTCATCATCCTTGCCAGAAATGCGAACATTTACCATATGAAAATCCCTTATATACGTGTTCCATCAATCTAAAAATATCTTGAGGATATCCATGCGAGTAGCAGATTTCCATCATTGCTTACAGATGGATTTTTAAGTCGGATTGTCAATATGTGCCAACATAGAGATACCCTATTCCTAAGGAAATTAATTAAGAGAGGAGGAAGGAGATGTTCATGCCCACTACCTAGCCATGGATCTTGACCAATACAAGACTAAAAAATCGAGCCAAATTTCCATGCGAGACCCCTACAAATAAATTCAAAAGTATTTAAAATAGCCCTCCAGATAATCAAGATATTCCCCCGAGGCTGATCGTCTTTACGAACCCAATAATCTACTGAAAGGGGGGAATATACTTTGTTGTCACAAGCGAAGTCCACAAACTTTGAGTAGTCAAAAAACACCAACCATGTTTTGTAGCTAGAGCATGGGAATCCATAAAGATGCTCTTGAGTCCCTAGCCATCCAATGACTTTGGATGGGCAATTTTTTCCCAACCGACCAAAGGTAGGACTGCCTCCTCTTTGGAACCAGACAACGAGAATTTGTAACATATACATCTGATGCACTCGAGAACACCTTTTGAGATCCAAGCCAAAGAATACCAGTATACAAGAATAACTTCTACGGTTGATTTGATAAGAACCAAGCACCCTACCCTAGAAAGCCATCTGTGACTCCAATTTTTAATACACTTCTCAAATTTTTAAATCAACCACTACTAATTCGTCATATGATAGGTATTAGATTTAAAATGAAAACCCAAATATTTGATGCCATCGTCCATCCTAGAAGTCACCATCATAAGAAGATCTAAAATTTGATGTTGCTTAGTAGCCCCAAGATTGGGAACAAGAAGAGATGATTTTTGAAAATTGATTAGCACACATGTTTCTTTGCTAAATAAAAATAGAATATCCTTCAACAACTCCACCTCTTAAGGGCCACCATTAAAAAAGATAAGAATATCATCTACAAATAAGAGATGGGAAATTTCCAATGTTCGAGTTAGCATACATCCTTGAAAATCTCCCCGATGCTTGGCTTTTGCTAATAAGAGACTGAGGCTCTTTGTCACCAGTGTGAATAAAAGGGGAGAGAAGGGGCACCTTTGATGAAGATCGCGTTGGGGGAAGCAACACCATTAATCAACACATCAAAGGAAATAGATTGAATATAGCTCATAACCCAAGCAATAAAATCAAGGATGAAGCCAACATGTGTAAGAAACAACTTGAGATATATCCGACTAACACGATCATAAGCTTTTGATAAATCGATTTTGATCATAGATCCTTTGAGATTCATCATTTTTAAGCTATGTAACCATTCTTGAGCCATCTCAATTGCTTGATGGATTTATCTGCACTCAAGAAACCCAAAGTGTTCTTTAGAATTGAAAGCGGAGAGGACTGACTTGAGCCTTAGAGCAATCACCTTTGAAATGACCTTATATATTGCATTACACAAAGAAAGAGGTCTGAATTATTTAAAAGAGGATGAGGAGTCCACCTTTGAAATCAATGTAATGAAAGTGGAATTAAAAGGAGGTAGGATTCTATGTTCCCACCTAGATTCTTCAACCACTGCCAAAATATTAGCCCCCAAAATATCATATAGACCCAAAAATAATCACACACCCCATCTACTAGGACTTGGGCTCTTATCCTTTTGGAAGCTATGTAGGAATTTCTTTAATTCATCTTTTGAAACTACAACCATGAGATATCTATTTCCTTATTCATCAAGGAAAGGGGGGAAGGGAAGGGTAGTGCAAATAACTTCGATAATGGTGACTTCTTCAGGGGCTTTAAAAAGATTTTGAAAATGTCGTATCCCCATATTTGCTAAAGAAGAGAAAAAGGAAGCCACCCTACCATCCTAGTCTTTTAGGGACCATATTGTATATCCCATCTTGCCCCCTTTATCATAATTGTGGATTTTTTTTGTATTATTATCCTCACAAGCCAAGTGGATTTCCTTTTTAGCCTCCATTCAGCCTCATGATCTTCTACTTTTTTTTTTCTTTTCTCAAGAAGAAAAAGAATATCTTTAGATTCCACCAAAACCATATCCTTCCTCATCTTATACTGCGATAGCCTGATGCCAATTTTAAATCTCCCTAAGCTCTAAGGATTCAACCTATTTCTTATTCAAGGCCCACTCTTTGTTTTTTTGCTTGATACACTTCATATTTTTTACGAAATGTTTGCTTGTCGAAATACCCACTTGTGTATCAAATGGGATCCAATTCACTTCAACCAACTCAACAAATGCTTCATCCTTGAGCCAATTCAAATTAATTTTGAACTGATAAGTAGGTTTAAGAGTAACACCTTTTAATTCAAGGAGTATAGGTGAATGATATGAATCACCACCCACCCCAAAAGTGATCAAGTCTCTTCGCCTCGTGATTAGGCCCTGATCTCTTGTTCCTCCATGTGGGGCGAAGCTTCACTAGATCCATGTCAATAAGTGATCGACTAGAACTCTGATTGAAGAAGTCATCATACAAAGGATCAATTATGGCCCGATCATCCCAAGATTCAGAAGGACCCATCGAGAAATTTAAATCATCTCCTATGATTAATGAAGGGTGGTTTATAAAAAATATTCTGAAGAAAGACTCCTAGAAACCTTTCCCATTTTGATTAGGTCCATATACATTGAATATAGATAGTGATCAACCCAACTCTTTTGAGAAGATTTCAATACATAAGACAAAGGAAATACTCCAAGAGTTTACAATGTTTATACAACATCTATTCCAACCAATCACTAGACCCCCAGAGCACCCAAAGGCATCTAAACAGAGGAACATCCAACCACCCAAAAGCCCTTCTAAACGACAAGAGATAGTGGCACAATCTCCCAGAGTTTCTTGGAGAAAAAATATCTCAGGGTAGTCAGTCTCAATGATTCTTTTTAGAGAAAGTATTTTAGGGAGACTTGCAATCCCCTAATAATTTAAAGATATAATTTACATTTGAGAACACCCAGAGGGGAAATAAATGCTCTAAGGGGACCTTGAATATAAGTTTGTCTGCTAGTGTCCATACTGACCTTGGCATGCCCCTTGGCTTTTGTCAAATTAGATTTTCTCCCCTTCCCCTTGGAATTAGAACATGTAAACTAGATTTGGCCGAGACCCAAATATGAAATGTTTTAGAAAATGCCATTAGAGCGAGGGTGAAGTTTGTAGGAGGAAGAGCCTCCTCTCGATGAGCGGGAGAAGGATTTGGAAGGATAAGTGGCTAGAGAGGAAAAATTAACATGAACGTAAGAAAATGAACAATGAACCTGAGGGGGAATACAAGAAGTTCCCAATGAAAAGGAGGAGGAGTCAAAATGCAATCAAGGATTTGAAGAACTAAGAGAATGATATATAGGAAAATCCATGCTTTGATCTAAAAAATTATATTTACATTAGGAATAAAGGGGAAGAGTACTTGGAACAAATTGCTCTAGGGGGTCCTGTAGGCCGTCATCCATGATCATGGGATCCATAAGGGGTGTAGCTATTATTGACACTAACAATTTGGATTTCCCAGGAATACCATATGTCTCCCCACATGATGACAACATAAAATTTTCAGGATTTGTGTCCTCCCATAAAAAATCCTCTTCCCAATCCCTCCACAGAAGGAACAATAGTGCAATATTTGATAAGGTGGCCATATTGATGACAATGGTGGCATTTAAATGGAACTCCTTCATAAACCAGGTCTTAAATAAATCCTTCCTCCCCTGCAAGGTCAATGTCAACTCGGAGACCATTCCTTAGGTCAATGTTGATCAATATTCTAGTCATGGACATAAGCCCCATGGAGATATAAGATGTTTCATGTGCAATATATGTGCTTATTGAATTCCCGATGTCTTTAAAAATTTCGTCAGCCTAGAATGATAAAAATAAAATAGGGAGATGAATCCATAAAGGATCTGAATTTGATCGCTCCTAGCCAACATCAAACAACGACGTCTCAAATTTAAATAGAACAAGAGATGAATCGATATGCCAGATATGTTGCTCTATAAGTTTTGCATCTTCCACTTCTACAAAATTCAATTGAATCCACTCTTTAGTTAACAAGTTGACACCAAATGGAACATGAATAAGAGGAGAAATATCACTTTCTACCCATTCTCTTAGGGTTTGTATATAAAAGCATTGACCTTGAACCCGACCCACCAAGGATTTTTCAGCCATCATAGAGACTTGATTCATCTTGACATCACCCCTCAAAACAAAAGACAACTTACAACATCTAGTCTTTATAATATAGTGTGGCTTCTTTACAAAACCAACATTGATGTAATTTGAGCTTTCGTTCAATTGTTCCTTTAAGGACTTAGCTGGGTAACCCTAGGAATGTGCCATCCTAATAGAAGGGGCATGACCTTGTGAACTTGATCGATTGTCAGAGCCCAAACCCTGAGGGTTTAGAAAATGAAAAGAATTAAAATCTAGAAGTGGAAAGGAATTATAGAGGTCACCCACCTGAGCAAAACCCTTTGAGGAACCCAAAACATTTGTAAATTCTAATGTCCTTGTTTGACTAGGGCCAACCGAAAGGGAGCTATTTATGAGAAAATTTGATAAAGAAACAAGTCGAGAGGGGCTCGAATCCCATACTAGGCTCAATGAACCAAGACTCCAACCCTATAAAAACTGTCAGGTGTCCTCCCTAAAGCGAGAAATATGCCTTTAATTGGATACATCATTCCCCTCTGGAATAACCACCTTATCATTGGCCTCTGCCATCGCTATAAGGGAGAGTCTAAAGCCACGTGGAGCAACAGACTGTAAATCCACAAGAGAAGAAGGTTTTTTTTTTTTTTTTTTTTTTGTTTTTTTGTTTTTTTTGTTTTTTTTTTTTTCACCTAGGAAATTGACAGAAATATGGGGAATCCTTAGGTTCATAACCTACTATATCCTCTAATGCCATACATAATTGAGGGAAAAAACACTATTGAGAGGGACCAGGTAAATGTAGAAACTCCTTATAGATTCAAACTACAGATTGTAATATGCTAAAACAATTGACTTGAATCTACTCCACTCATCAGTGAAAGCAATAAACAATTGATGAAATCATGAAGCATAAAAGAGAAAGAATTCAATCACACATAACACAATAATTTTTTGAGCAAATCCATAGCCAAAAACCCCTGCTATCTATATATTGCATTAATCATAAAATCTGAGAAGATTACAATGCTTTGCTGAAGCCCGGGCAACCTCTGCACTATCTCAATATATCTCACTGCTTCACAATCCAACTCAAGCCAATACTTACCCAATTTTGCCGCATGCCAAGATCCTATTTCCTTCCGCACATTCGTAGGGAATGAGCCCATATTTAATTAGGAAATTCCCTAAATATGAATTGCGCAATCCTCATAGGCCTTCCTCTGATTTCATGCACCACCTGTACAGTTCAGATGATTATACAACTAATAGTACAATGTCCCTGAACTGGGTCTTTCTCTGGTTTGACATGCATGAGTTAATTATGAGTGAACCTCCAGTTTACTAGTTGATCAGTGCTGGTTACACCCCACTAATGCAGGTTACACTACACTACTAGATCTCCCACTAATTCCTCCATCAGTTAGAACTAGTTTAACCGAATTTAACTTAGTTAAATCGAATTAAATTATGACAACTCAAAATAAACTCAACCAAGGCTACTAAAAAGTATGAGACACTCTACATGACTCTATTTAGACTCTCAACTCAAATTAACTAAGCCAACTAAGTCAAATGAACTTAGTTAACTATTACAAGTTGTCATGAGATGTGGAATTACAATTTAATTCCTAATTTAATTCAAGGACAAAAGTAAATTAGGATTTTCTTGTTGCATTTTCAACAGTAAACAATAAGCAACAAGTAACAATGAAGCTCAAACCACCAGTTGTTCGAATAACCTGGCAAAATATGACCCACATGCAAAACAACCGACTAGAAAATGCTAGATGCCAAGGATTAGATAATGCCAAACTCCCTTTTTTAATGAAAATACCTCGTCCAAAGAGATTAACTGCTTGAAATGATGAAACCCTCGCCCACAACCATGGTTCTGGTTTCAAGCTCATATCTACTTATAATGTTGTTCATTCAAGATTTTCAAATGGTTAAATGATCATTATTCAAAAATCAAGATCTTACAGGTTCGTAAAACTACAACTTCCTCCCACTAGCTTCAATGGAAACGCTAATTGGATGGTTTTCCATGGTAATTTCTTAGCCTTTTGTGTAGGCTCCCTGGTTCATATCTGTCTAATACTATCAAAGTTTACCATTGGAATTTACCTTGGTAAATTCCCATGGTATTTCCATGTTGGATCCCTTGTTCATATGTAATCCGGATTGGACATTATATTGTTTATCATCCATCTCGATACTTTCAGAGTGGAAAAAGTGGAGGAATTGGCTCTTGGGACCGTTTTTACCGGTGTGACCTAGTTAGGAAAAATAGTGTTTGAAACCTTTCGAGAGCATTTTGAGGCATCAAACGGTGCTTTCATGCTATTATACACACAGATACTTTTCCAATGGCACAAGAATCACATCAATTGAAGTCCATATGCGAAAGTTATGCCACTCAAAAGTTGACCTTCATATTTTCACCACCATAATTCGAGCGGATGCCACGTCATCCTCAATTATTCATGGAAAATGGGCTAGCCACATGATTATGAGGTATAATAATCTAGAAGAGTCTATATTGTAACTTTGGTTAAGAGTTGAGGTTGTGAAACCTAACGACTAGTAGGTTATCGAGCTATGTTATAACTGGGCCGCTTGGAGGAAAAGGGGTTCCATTATTTCGAGTACCTTTGTTCCATAGTTGAGAAAAAAGAGCTAAAAGGGATATGAGGTATAACACACAAAGAGGATTTTCGCATTGTAGCAACCCATAAGCCATAGGCCATACTTCTTTGTACTCATAGTCATATTTCCATTCAGAGAAAGAGAGCAAAGCGACCTCACCTTCCAGCTGTATTTTTCTCCTGACAGGGTTTCCGAGAGCATATCTTGTGTCAAATGTGCGTGTGAGATTTTAATTCTCCCTTCTTTATTTTCTACATAATTTTAATTCACATGCATGCATGATTAACAATAAATCTACATATATAGAAATCTAATAAAACTGTAATAGTGTAGAATTTCATATTTTAAATATAATTTTATCATATCTATTGTGACGAACTATCTAGTGGAATATCCATGGAAATTTACAGATCAATATCAATCTAATACTATCGAAGTTTACCATTGGAATTTACCTTGACAAATTTCCATGGTATTTCAATCAGTGGGCTTGATTTGGTCACTAATTTATTTATATAAATTTTTGGATCCAACATCGAAAGACTAAACAAGGGGAACTATTAATCACTGTGTTTGTGATCTAAAGAATGTTGTTCGATATGTTTTGTTTGTCTTCCTTGTTTTGGCCCAGTTATATTGTAGTAGAGATGACATATAAGGCATGTTATTTTCGTCTAATTTGCTAACAAATCTGAATAGTGTACCCGACCTAATGCGAATAATGTGAGCAATGAAGGAGTATACACATTGGTATCTTTGACCTAGGGCATGGTTACATATTTGATCTAATTTGTTTTGTTGATCATGAAATTCGAGCATTCATATAATCAAAGTTGTAGTATGAAATGCATACAATATTGAACTGGTCATGGTGTGATCTGGTTGGTGCCAATCTAAGATAGAAAAATTGATTCAGTTATGTAGCATGCATGGAGTAATATTTGTGGGCCAATATGGTGTAATGAAACATATGCAATTTTTTTTATTATCATGTACTGACATCACAATTTTTTAAAAGTCAAAATGTGGATATATGTCTTCCATTGCAACATTTGATTTACTTGATTACTTTGCTAATGAACTCAATATTTGTTCTGGTGTGTTAATTTGAGTCTCTGGTACGATCTATGGTCACTGTAGTCAACATTGTTGTTATGATCCTGTGCAGTGAATGTATGTGTGAAGTTGAAGGTTAAAATTTTTGATGCAGGTTGTTGGATGGTGGTCTCACAATAATTTTTTTGTAAAGTGAAAGATCATTTACTTAATCACTATTATTGATCTTGGCAAGAACATCGCTCTTAAAGTCAATGCTACCCATCCCATGTTGACATAACCTACACAAGATAGTTGTAGTTAGCTAAATGACTTGAAAGAGTATTGTATATGTTGTGTTTGTAGAATGAATTTGAGAGGCGCAAGGTCTTGATTGCAGAGTCTATAACCTAGCTTAGGGTGTATCTTCAGAATAATATGCTGCTTGAGTTTGCAATGTCATGTTTGTTAATCAAGGTATGACATTCTCTATTGAGACTCAAAATTAATATCACTAGGGCATAAATACTGATATGTTGAGCATGTCGAGTATACTTTCCATGAGGTGCTGGGCTCACACAAAAGCTAGAGACACTGGTTGAAAATTCGAGCTAGCTGTATGACAATGTTTGTTATTGAGCCTGATGATGTAATGGTGACCGTTGATCTATTTGAGCTCATTTTTCTGAATGACAATATAAATTGTTTCTTTTCTACTTGTATGTGTTATCACCCCAAGAAACTCTCCTAGGTTTTATCTCAGAGATGCTCAGGAACATTACAAACTCAACATGATGTTGGAAATGGATGAATGGAAGGAATGATGCTTGTTCAAGCCAGATAACCACTCCTACTATGCTTAACTCCAGACATGTGTGAACACCCCCAGACTATAAGGCTTTAGACCACCAATTACTCACAGTTTAAAGATTGGGTGAACATGGAGAGTACTAACTACACCAGCAGATGCACAGGGCCCTGTGATGGCCGGCTGCAACCAGTAAAGAGGTCTACAAATCTATTTCCTAATGCATAGACAAGATGACAACTCTCTATCACTAAGTAAACAAAAACCTGAATAACACATTCACTGATACAAACAGGACTTTAACACAGAGGTAGGATGACAACTCCTATAATGCTAAAAATCAAGAGTTCATGAAAGATGCAATATAGGCACAACCTAGAACAGAATATGAGTGAAAAGTGAGCAATTAACAATAAAAGAAGCTTGTATTAGCTGAAAATGAAGACGAGACGCTGCAAGTATCAAAGCAGTTATAGTCTCTAGAAGTTGAACCTTACATCAAAGCAACAACCATCATCCTTGCTCACATTATGTTTTTGGGTATATATAGAGTTGAATTACAAATATGTTCTGCTGTTCTATGCGTGGAGGGGTCATAATTGACCACCAACCGCTTTAACTGTCTGATGGAGTCTCTGGTGCAACCTGTCTACTTTAATGAATGAATTTGAACTTTTCTACTGCTCGGTTGTCCTTCTTGAGCAGGTGGAGTGTTGTATGGAAGGAATTCCATAACTGATAAATGCATTTAAATGCTCGAGGCTTGTCCTTTTCTTCTCGGCGATATTATCCCTTGAATTCGGTTGTTGGAGATGAAATGCGCCAGGTACAGGCGAACAGGTTACCTTCGTCCTTCGGGAGCATGAAATGGCTATGGTCGTGGACAGTATGGATGAACGAAGACGGAAGATTGGCCGTCGGATTGCATGGATGGATGGTAGGGAGCTCTTGACACGGAGTATCAGGAGGAATTGGGCAGAAACAGGATCAAACAAATGTGAGCCGTCGGATTGCGGGCAGACAGATCCGACGGCCATCGGGCAGAAGAGTAGCACAGGAGATAACGAGCGGGGACGGGAAAATGGGTGGTAAGCAGTATGTATCGCATTACTTTTCGGAGGGAAGCGGTAAACGTACAATGGCCAACGCTCACAATCATTGCGCGACGCGTGGCAGACGTGATGAAACAGAAGCCGCTTTGCTCGCGAGTTAATGTGCCGACAGCTTATGGGCGCGGGAGGTGCGAATGCCGTCCGATCGTGGCGGAGTAGATTGGACGGTGCGGAGAGAGACGGGTAGGTTATTTGCGGCGGGGAACTGTTGGATCTGGGCGATCAACGACTGTGATCAAAGGACGACGGTCGGTTGCAGAAGCGCGGGGTCGTGTGATTGCGGTTACATAATGGTTTAAACTCGGCACCCGGGGAGCTAAGGAAATATGGATTTATTCAGGGTTACAGAGGTAAAATGAAGATCGCAGGAGTATGAGAATATAGGCGGAGTGAAGGGGAAAAACAAAGGGAGCGGGGTGAAAGGGAGTAAGTGAGGTGAAGGAGAAGGAGGACGATAACCAGTGCAAACCTATTCTGAGCAAGAAACCAAGGACCGAGCTTACTTCCACTCTTTGAAAATTAGCAACATGTAGCAGAGCTAACAATATGAAATCAGAGTTATTTGTTAGTGTTTGTATTAGAAGTTGTATATTGATATTAATAGTTGTTCTTGTGAGTTAATGCTTGATGACTGCTAACGTTTTACTACCACAAGAATTTATTATTGTGGTAACTGTGTTTCTAATGTTGAATACTAAGTATTGCTATTGCCATGATATGATTAGTGTGCGTTAGGGTTTGAATTATAGGTTTGATCATTTATTGATTGACATTCAAGGGTCGGAACTACTACTTTCAGGATATACGACATGGTTGTTTGTATATATTTGTATCCATGCCTAAAGATAATTCTCTACTATGATCACCTATTGATTCAGATGATTATTTGCTTCAACTATCCAAAGTTGTTACTGCTGAGATCATATTAGGGTTTGAGTATTATTTTTGCTATTGGAGGTAATTTTTGTTGGCATTATGGTTACAGATGTTGCACTTGATGGCAACACCCATGGCAAGGGCTCTCAATATGATGAAAATTAAGAAGTACGCAGGAGAACAGTTCCCGCGTCCTGACACGCGGGTGACTCATTCATGAGGTGCGTACCCTAGTGCACACATTTCAAGGCAGTAAAGCGCGCACACGTGGGGTTCCTTATGTTTAACTCTTGGTATTTAGCCGACGGTATTGTGTTATCATGGTTCTGGCCCGTGGTATTGTTTATTCTATTATTATTTTTGAGCCCCATGATCCTTGATTTGAGGAAGAGCTTGCCTATATAAAGCAAAGGAGATCATTTGGCTTAGTATGCTTTTGGGTTGAATATCTTAAGATCTGATCTATTGGGTTATTGTTTCAAAAGGCTTGATCTATATGAAAGTGAAAGTGGAAAGCGAATCTGTAAAGGGTAATCTCCCGAGCGATTGATCGGATCTAGGCATCCGTCTAGCTGTAGCACACCTGTGATCTGCAAATTCAGCCCTAATCTGAGGTACGCAGGTGTTTAACGGTGCCTCTGCGTGGGTACGCAGAGCAGAAGAAGGCGAGCTGCGTAGGTACGCAGAGCAGACGAAGGGTGACTGCGTGGGTACGTAGAGCAAAAACAGGAGAACTGCGTGGGTACGCCGAGTTGTAGAGGTTCAGGCGCGTGCCTACTGTAACAGTACGTGGCGCGATAGTTCTTTTGGGTGCGTGCCTACTGTGGCAGTACGTGGCACGATATTGCATTTGGGTGCGTACTGTACGCAGCGCGACAAAAGAAGCAGTGCGTGGGCACGCAGTGCAGCAGAAGGAGATCTGCGGGTATACGCAGAGAAGCAGAGGGTGAAGTGCGTACCAGCGCAGGCCAAAGAAAGGAAAGCTGCGTATCTGTTTCAGGACTATCTGTTGACTGAATTTTTCTGTTGATAAGGTGTTCTGGGTTCAGTTCTGTTATATTGATCTGGTTACTACAGCTGACTGTAATTTATATGTACTTGATGATAATTTCATGTATATGGATCCAGTTTGAAAATTTATGAAAAGTGGTCCTTGTAAGAAAAGAAGTAGGGGGTTGTAGCTCCCTTCCAGGAGAAACTGGAAAACGAGAGAGAGTTGTAGCTCTCTGCAGGT
>APFE031219688.1:1690-33057 GCA_000404065.3 Pinus taeda
CCCCCCAGACAGGGGGGGCTGCCGCCCCCCCGCTGCGCAATCGGTGCGGCGAGGTGGGGGCTCCGCCCCCCCTCTAACCCCCCGGTTCACTACGTAGGTTAGTCGTGGAAAGAATATAACACAACCCAACATTCAACCTGAACTTCAGTAGGGATTTCATATTATACACTTTCACCTCAGATTTTTCGTTGGGCACAATCCTCATGCAAAAGGATAAAAACAACGATGAAAGCTCTATATCCTTAATGAGCACATGGATGTAAGGCTCAGAGCTTAATTACCTTGACATAAATAAGTAGGCAAACGTGGTCTACAAAGTAGTGAAACACTTTAGACCATACATTCTCAGAAACCACGTCACAATAATGGTCCCACACCCAGCCATCAGATCGTTCTTCGTCCAACAAGAGTTTGGTGAGAGGAGAGCCAACTGGATGACTTATTTGCAAGAGTATTATTTGGAGTTCAAACCCTCACATAAAGTGAAAGGACATAAGATTTGTAAACAAACCACCAAGGCTGCAGATCAATAGGGTACCAGAATGAGCAACAAAGCTCACATGATCCCTCTTCATGGTACTTTGACATCAAACAATACCTAGTGCAAGGGGCTCTAGCGCATACTTTGTCTGGCAAGCAGAAGAGAGACACCAGACTCAAGGCTACCTCATATCAAATAACCCACGAAAATACATTAAGAAAGCACCACCTTGACATTCTACTAAGATGTTTGGATTATAGTGAAGCTCAACGAGTGTTGAAGGAGCTGCACGATGGACCTGTGAGAGGCCACTGTGCGAGTGAAACCACTACCCAAAAGTCCATGGGAGAAAGTTTCCACTGGCCCACACACATTAATGACATGCATGCCTATGCTTGGAAGTGTCCCATCTGTCAAAATTACGTAGCAAGATAGGCTCAATCATCCACCCCCGCTCCAATCCATAGTGGTAGAAGAGCCTTTCCAACAATGGGGGTTGGATTTCATCAGAAAGATCATGTAAAACTCATCAAAATAGCATAGGTATATACTCACACCCACCGAATATTTCACCAGGTGGATGGAGGAAAGCCCAGTGCAGAAAATCAATGATGATGAGGTAATATATTTCATCAACCAATACATCATCGCCAAGTTTGGTGTCCCAACCTCACTTTTCTTTGATAATGCTACATATTTTTCATCCTTAAAATTGTATGATTTTTCTCTATGAAAATAATATTGTTTTAAAACATTCAACCAAATATTACTCATAAGGGAATGGCCTAGCGAATCTACCAATAAAAACCTCATCTGCATCCTCAAGAAAACCTTGCTCTCCCAACAAAGAAACTGACACAATGCACTGAGAAACACCCTGTGGGCTGATCAAGCCACTCCCAAACCTTCCAATGGCACATCCCCCTACTTCTTGGTTTACGGGAAAGAAGCCATACTTCTTCCTAACCTTTATCTTCCGACCCTCAAACTATCACAAGAATCACAAGGCTCACTTTGCCCTACCATTCAAGCATGCATTGACATACTCATTAGATTGGAAGAGGAGAGACTAAGGACAAGGGATAATTTTTTTTCTTACCAAAACCAGATTAGGAGGTGGTTTGACAAGAAGTCTATGGGAACCTATGAATTTGGTGTGGGAAATCTGGTTCTTAAATGGGATTAGGCCCATGAGGACTAGGGAAAACACACCAAGTTCCAAGCCTTATGGATTGGTCCTTTCCAAATCAAAGAGAAAATTGGCCAGCACAACTATAAGTTACAAACCCTAAGAGGGAGGGTTGAACCCCTTCTTGTGAATGGCCAAGATATAAAATTCTACTTCACCTAACAACCCTCAAGTTTGCTAGTCCCACTTTGTACTATAGTTCCCTTTTGTTTTCCCTTGCTATTCAATTTCTTTTTTCAAGGAAGTTTGAGTGTTGTTTACTTTGAAATAAAAGTTTGGGATGTCAGGTAGAGGTTGGAATGCCCTGTGCTTTCACTCTCGTGGGTTCTCTATGGAACCGTTTTTTCACTGAACCTTAAGTCATGACCAAAGCAGAGTGTTCAAAATGGACAGTAGTGGGGAACTTGAGGACACACACGACGCCTTTTTCTCATGTCGACCTATCCCAACTACTTACATGGAATAAAGTTTGCATTGCTCAAGCTCATCCTTTGTAAATAAATGGAAACTGAAGAAACCTTTTGAGCATACACACATTTCGGAAAAACAATAAGGTCTCTGAAAAAAAAAAAAGAAACCTCTTTTAAAGTCAAATAAGTTGGGATTCCACATCCGCCCAGGCTTAGATAGCCACCTCAAATAAGTGAAAATAATAACAGACAAATGCGTTCCAATGGTCACATCCAATTATTAATAATAAGGGCTAAAGGACTGAGAAAGGATTTCTACACAAAGAGGTGAGGTTACGAATCTGATAAGGTACTGACCAGGCTCACTGCCAGTGAAGTAAAATTTGCGATTCCTAGGTAGTGACTCTGTCGGAGTACTATTCAGGCTCACTAGGAATGGAGCAACACCAAAGTACCAAAAATACTTAAAGCTCATATCATTACTTCAACTTCCTTTTCCTTCCTAGAAAAATAGGAAATGATGTCGTATTCCATGTGTTAAAGGCCGAGTTTTCGCAGAATGGGGATAACCAACCAATGCATAGGAGAGACCTAGGTACCATCAGTGGGACCCACAACTCTATGGAAACAACACCCATTGAGGTCCCCCTTAAGCTAGGCCATAAGACAGCTCGAGATCCTGAATTTCTCCCAATGAACCTCCAATTGTTGTAGTCCACTCCAAAATTTCAAGTTCTTTAAAATTTAGGAGCCCCTTTTGCTTACAAGAGTTTTTTGTATCCTAAGAATCTATTCACGAGCTCGAGAGGCCAGAAAAGCCTCATAATAACCCAATGTTTTCTTCAAAGTCAATCTAAGTCACAATTTGGTCCAAGTCATGCATATGCCATCCATGCGACTAGATCAGCCTAAGTTGCATAGGTCACATAGGTCGGATCTCTAAAACTTGTGACCCTTGCAACCATGCAACCAATAGGTCGTTGGGTCACAAGGTCACATAGGTAACAATTCACATCATTCACGACCACATGACCCTTGCAACCTAGCGACTTGCGGAGGTCGCAAGGTCGCATAGGTCACAACGTCGCACTCCACCCCCACTAAGGGACTTTTGACCCATGTGATGTCTGCACATGTGCCCAAAACTATATATAACAGGTCATTTAGAGTTCATTTGTAATGGTTCTTTCGTCGGACGAGAGACGATGGAGAGTTATGCCTAGGGTGCATGCGTATTTGCTCTAGGTACGCGACCTTTCCTCTTCCCTTGTAATCATTTTCTTCATCCAAGTGTCGCCATCCTCCATCCCTATTATACAGTAAAATGACATCCTCATCAGCTCAAAGGGGAAAGACATGATTACTAAAGAAATGACCAAGTTCATAAGCCTTGCTTCCAAGCTAACATTGCTTATACACTAGAAACCTACTTTATAAAGCTTCTCTGCAAGCCTAAGGGTGCGTTAGTGACCCAAGTAACTCTTCTTGTTACCTTAGGAACAATGTTAATAAACCCTAATTAGGATCTAAGGGTCAAAGGAGTGGATTGACTAAGAAATATCCCTATATTATCTCATAAATCAACTCAGAAAAGCAAGGAAACATCAAAGTTCAACCTATTTGGGGGATTACTAATCCTAATGGAGTATGCAAATGTGAAAGAGCTGAAAAGAATGGCAACATCATTGCTTTTACCTAAAAAAACTCATGGAGAAACTTGGCAACCCTAACCTCACATGATACATAAAAAGAGCTAGGGCTATCATGAAAGAGGTTAGATCATTTGAAAGGATAGCTTACTTGATTTTTGAGTAGAGTCTCAAACTTAAGCATAAGAAGTTGGTAAGAAGGGGGAGAGAGAGAGGAGCTAGAGGTGTAAAGGAAGGTTGATGAAACCGATGGTTGTAATCACTCTTTCAACATTAATATAGAACTATAGTGTATTGTCCACTCCAAGCTGTTGGTACTATAATTCATTTATATGTTTATTCAATGTCTTTTAGCATGAGTAGCTTAGTTATGTGCAACTAGATGTCTTTTGTATATTCATGCAATGATTATCAAGGTTTTATGTTGCGATTATGCTTGTCTTTTCTATGTGCAGGACTTGATCTAGAGCCGGCTCAGGCAACTTTCGCCTAGCTGCATTGTGCCCTCTAGCAACTCCACACGAAGGCTAGAAGTAATGAATCCATCCTGCTTTGATAGCTAGTTTTTGAATATGGACATGCATGTATCTTTGTGACAACTGCAGATAATATTATAGTATACCAAGGATCCCAGGAAGACCCTTGAGGGTTCCTACATCTTCCATACACCATGCATTAATCCCTATAGCAAAATTGGTGACTCCACTGGGGACTACACTTTAGTTCCTGGTTTTCCCAGAAAGTTCCTAGATCTCTCCTTCTTTTAGACCTTCCTGTACTTCTTCATTCCTTTTCTAACCACTCAAGACCTTGTAGCACTCTTCTTTCATTGCTCAACAAAAAATCTAATCCTCAGAACCCTTTTTTGAAGTGTTTTTCCTCACTAATGCAAGTTACCTATGTAAACAAATCTTTATAAAGCACTGTAGCTTCACAAACATAGCGTTAGTGCCATCAGTAACTCTTTGTGGCCTCTAGGAAAAGGCATTGGTCACCCACTTTTTGATAAACAATAGTATCTATAACCTCAAAGGGTTGGGAAACTTGCTTCTAGACTGATAAGGGATATGTAGTTGTGTTTTTTTTGTGTGATCTATGTCCTGAACAATTTTTTTTTTAAGAAAGTTGATTTCCTTCTTAAAGTTTTTTTTTCATAAAATAAAAAATATTTTTTTTTTATTGTTTTCTACTTAGCTGGTTAAGTTATGCATTATTTGGTTTTAGTAGTTGTTAGTGAGCATTGAAAAGTTCTGTCGGTTATGTGAGTGTTGTACTAAATAGGATGCATGGGATGAATATTGATGTATGAATAAATCTCCCTTTGTAGAAGCAACTTATTCATTGAAATTGAAAATTTACAAGCATTGTTTTTGCATGATATGAGTCAGAATCCCATAAAATATCACACATCAACACCCCTACCGAAGACTCTAATGAAGTACACTTAAAATCTACCTAATAAAACCAATCAACAACTCTTTCTATATTAAACACAAATTAGTTTAGGCTAGGATATTGGGTTAGGTAGTGTGAGTAAACTGCCCAACATTATACACCAAAATTAGTGTCATTAAAAAGAGAAATCCTTCCGCACTCATACTACCGAGACCACTCCAGTAAAAATGGAGCTAAATACAAGACAACATTAGACTATAAGTGAAGGTAGCCTGCCTTTTCTTACATCTCCTTTGGGTATTTTGTGTATTGGGGATCCCTTGGGGGATATCGAAGCTGTTGAGGACTCAGGTATCCTACCCACACGGTGTACTATCTGTGACTATGTCCCCACCGGTAATGTGTGTGATCTGTGGTATCCTTAGTGGCCATACTTTTAGGGACTAACACAAGGTGACTAGGGCAGGTTGCCCTAGTACCTAACACAGACGGACCTACTCGGTTTTTAGTTTTTGGGAGGGTGTTTGTCTTCATGAGAGTACTTGGACCCTCAATTTGAGGTTCAAGCAAAGCTCTAGAGTAACCGTAACTATACATTTGTCCATATCTCTTTGTTATTCATTGTCTAGGTTTCATCTCTAGTGATCAGTTCTTATCAGACAGGGTCATTTCCCTCTGCTTGTTGATTAATTTACTTAGTGTATTTTTTATTTTTTAGGTGCGAGAGTGTTATGATTGAGACTTTAATAAACATCACAATAAAATTTACTGATAAAAATTATCGGCCACTGTGACTACATCCAACCCTCATCATCAATCTAGACAATTTTTAGGGCTTCCCCCACTCACTATGGAGGATCCATCGAGCTCTAATGAATCAGATTCATTGTCTTTGAGAAATCATTCCGCGAGATCTCAAACAGAATCAGTTTCGACATCCAACGATTCAAGCTCAACAGAGGATTTCTTTAGTGAAGGATTTCTTCCTCCATACAATCCTCTGATCATGAATCCATTGGGCCCACTCTTGGTTCCTGTTGCATCTATACCTCCTTTGTCTTCAGTTGCAACACTTCCACCCATCCCATTGATGACTAATAGGTCATGGTATTTTTTGGAGACTTTTGGTCCCCCACCACTTCCCCAGTCGACAAACAATACCACACCTTTGATGGCGAACCCTACTATCCCATTTGTCCCAAGTTCAAACCCTATGGTGACACCCTCCATGAGTGGAACCCAGTCTATTCTGAGTTCCACCCCTTTAGTGTCAAACCTTATACCTTCGACAAGTGCTACATATAGAGCTCCTTATAAGGCTCAATATAGCATAGTTAGAGTAGGTCCCTTCAACCAAAAATATGGTTGGCATCCATTGTATAGTTCTAACCCCCAGATTCAAGTATCTAGGGGCACTCCAAATATGCATATACCGGTCGAGAGCATAACAATTCCCCTTCCAATTTCAGGCATGCATGGTCAGTCACTGATTGACATGAACACTCCTTATACTATTCAAGGAATTATGGTTAGTTTATGGGAAGTGGAAATCGTCAAGGAAGTCCCAATCAATCCATGGGGTTGCCCTACTCACAAACTCAAATGAGTCAAGGGGGAACTGCTTATGTTGGGGTCACTTCTATCCCCCAGCCTAAAAATCTCTATGGAAATGCACATTACAATACCATACCCCAAGGCACCTACTATACCATGCAACATGTGTATAATATTGGTAACAATATGTTGGCATTATGATGTATGTGTTCTACTTGATGGCAACCCAGTTGTGGCAGAAAAACTAACTTGTATATGGTAACTAGATGAATCTACAAAAGAGATATTAGATGTAACAGAATGTGATGAAATGAAGGGCAGCTTCAGATGTGATGAAATGCAAGGCAACTTCAAGCAATCAGTTTAGAAGGCAACTCACTCAGATGAATGATCATAGTATACAAGGAACATAACAAAGAATGACAAATTAGTCTTCACAAAATGAAGAAGGAGAGGTATACACAGGTTCACCATTGACCAAGCCATGTATACACGCAGGTTAACAGAACAAAATGTGTGTATAATGTACACACACACTTTCACAGAAAGGAAAGTGTGTATACCTTGGAAAACTAAGTTTTGGTCCAAAGTATTTGGTCCATGATATTTTGATCCATGGTATTGGTCCATGGTATTTGATCTGAGGTATTGACCCTAGGTATTTGATCCAAGGTATTGGTCCTAAGTGGCTTTGGTCCCTGGTATTGAGAAAGGCCTAAAACTCTAAAAGGAGGAGAAGATCATTAAGGAAAGGCACTCAAGCATTGAATATTTGATGAAGAGTGAGATCTAGTATGCAGGTTATTGGGTTATCGTGCATTGCTGGATCTAAACCAAGGAGGAACCTTAGCAGTTGATGGAGGATAAGATCTAATGATGGATCAAGATCTTAAGGCATAAAGTGAACTATCATTATGTGTTTTTTCTCATGAATATTCTAGATCTGAATACTGACGCATATATTATTCTATAAAAGATATGATCTGGGTATAATTTAAGTCTGGTATAGCTACAAAATTATGAATTAATATTTGCAGATGTATACACTGGTTGGATTTAAGGAAACCGCGTATACTCATAGATTCGGCACAAGAAAGTAGCGTATACCTTATAATATATGTTTTAGTTACTTCTGTTTGTTGTTGTAGTGTTCTGGGTTCTGGTTAGTGTATTCTGGTGACACCATTTTTAAAGATCAGATTTATGGGTTGTCAAAGTAATTGATTGACTTGGTTGTGGTTGGTTCAATAGGAAATTGGTTGATGCATATATATTTGATGATTAAATGATGTTGTTGATGGATCGAGTCTAAAAATTTATGAAATGTGGTCACTGGAAGAAAGGAGAAGGTTTAGCCTTTTGTAGGTAGAAGCCTGTGTACTGGTATAAGGCTACACCAGTACAAAAATTGTACACAGAATTTTCTTATTATGAAAAGAAGACAGAGACAATTGCAGTAGGTGGTTTTCACCCACATTGGGTTTCCACCTTATATCTTGGTGTTTATGTGTGTTGCTTATGTGTGATGCTTTATTTTTCTCTTACTACACTGTCTAATGAATTTGCTAATATACTGATTAAAGTTCACTACATGATAATTTGGGTAAATCAAAATATCTCTGCAATACACTGGTTTCATTAAGTATAGTTGCATATACACACTAGTTCACTGAGCTAAAGTAGCATATACAAATTAGTTTTGAAAATTAAATTATTGATCTAATAATATTGATTCACCACCCCTCTCAGTATTATTTCCAACAATTGGTATCAGAGCAGGTCCTTTAGAGGAGGCTTGATCGCTTGAAGGCATATCCATCATCATGAGCAATCAAGAAAGAGGGGGATCCATCAAACTGCCAATCTTTGATGGGAGAATCTTCATTTATTGGAAGGTAAGAACCACAACCTATCTTCAATCTCTTGGAATAGATGTCTGGGAAATCGTGGAAGGAGGATATGCATTTCCATCGGAAATTCCTATAGATACAATAGGAAAAATGCAATATGAAACCAATGCCAAGGTTGTCAATACATTATTAAGAAGTTTGTCACAATCAGAGTTTTTCAAAGTTATGCAGCTCAAATCAGCCAAAGAAATATGGGACAAAATCATTCTAAGCTACGAAGGAGACTCTCAGGTAAAACATGTTAAACTACAAGCTCTTAGAATTCAATATGAATCTCTCAAGATGTACAATGATGAAAGTATAGCTAGTTACTTCTTGTCTATAGATGAGGTTGTTAATTTCATGAAGAATATAGGTGAAGAGATAAAGGAATTTACCTTAGTTGAAAAAGTCTTAAGATCCTTGTCTGCTAAATTTGAATAAAAGGTATCTGTTGTAGAAGAAAAGTAGGACCTACAGACTATTACTATGACATATCTTCACGGAATCTTAACTGCCTTTGAGATGAGGAGAGGAGGTCCATCAGATATTAGAGAAGCTGCATTTAAAGCTCCAACAAAAGGAAAAGAAGAACTCAATGAATTAGGACATATTTCAGAAAGAGAAGAAGAAGAAAACTTTGTCAAGAACCTTCAATGGGGTTCCAGAAGATTTAGAGGTAAATTACCTTTCAAATGTTTTACCTATGGTAGAGTCAGTCATTATGCTGCCAAAAGTCCTCATAAATATAAATATGATAAACGGAAGGAATCTGCAAAATGGAATAGAAAACAATGTGTAAGTAAAAAGAGCTACTATATTCATGAAAATAGAGATGGTTTATCAAATAGTGATGAAGATGAAAATAGTAATGACTATAGACTTCTGATGACTTCTGAAGATGATGATTTTTTGGATGCTTTAGATGAAGATAACCTTTATGAAGAAATCTGTAAACTTAAAATCTGTTTAGAAGAAAAGAATATGATTATAGATACCTTGACATACCATGTTACTGAAAGAGAAAAACATAATGAAAAACTAGAATGTGAAATTGTGGGTCTAAGAAAGGATCTTGAGAAAACAAAAGCTCTCAATCTCAGATTTTCTAAAGGATCAAAAACCTTAAATGAAATTATCAAAGTGCAATGTTCTCCTCTGATAAAGACAGGTCTTGGATATACTGAAGAAGCATCTCAATCACAGAAGTCGTCAACCTCCACTAAAAGATATCGTGATGGGGCAAGGAGCAGTGAACAGTTTGACAATCGTCAGCAAAGGCATAAAGCAAATCACTAGGTAAACTAGGAATAATTTACTTCAAGGATGAATAGAAGCCATAACCAACCTTAGGTAAATCGTACTCAATTTTCTTCAAAGATGAATATCAATAGAAACTATAATCACCAGGTCAGTAGATTTGATAATCACAGGAACTTCATTAATGGTCAATGTTTCTCATGTCATAATTTTGGACATAAAGCTACTCAATGTGTTGCTTATAAAACCATCATGACTAAAGAAGCACAAAATAAAAGGAATGTGATAGGGATCAAGAAATGTTCCTATAATAAATTTTCTCTGCTTGAAAATGAAATATAATGCTCAATCTGTAACAACTTTGGCCATGAAGAATCTGAATGCAGTGGCAAATTTCAGCAAATATCTCAAAAGAATCAAACTCCATTAAATCCAAAAATATGGAGAAAGAAAGAACCATAAACAAAAAGATGTGGTATAGAATTATATGCAAAAGGACAAGAAAACTAGTGGTACATCGACAACAGATGCTAAAAACACATGACAAGGGACAAAGAAAAGCTACTCTCACATATAATGACTTAGAAAATTAAAAGAGTGTCTCATTTGGAAACGATACTCCTGCTATCATAAAAGGTAAAGGCTTTGTTTTCCTGAAAGAAAAAGTTAAATCTGGAAATGTTATGTATGTTGATGACTTAAAACATAACCTGTTGAGTGTGAGTCAAATGTGTGATCAAGGAAATGAAGTAGTGTTTCAATCAAATGGATGTGTTGTTCATGAGCTTGATATAGGAGAAATAGTGATTAAAGGTAAAAGAACTCCAAACAACCTATACATACTCAAGGGAGGACAACAACAATGTTATCTAAGCAAAAATGATGAAAACTAGCTATGGCGCAGAATATTGGGACATCTAAGCTTTTCTCAAATAAGAAAAGCATGCAGATTCCAGGTTGTTCGAGATCTTCCAGATATCAACATTCCTAGAAATACTATATGCAAATCAGGTCAATTTGGTAAGCAAACTATATCTCAATTCATTGAAAAGGAAGGATTAGCTAGTAAGCCACTTGAACTTGTTCATACTGATTTATGTGGACCATCAAGGAAAAAGTCACGTTGTGGAGAAGAATACTTTATATTATTCATTGATGATTTTTCCAAAATGTGTTGGATAGGTCTTCTAAAGCATAAATATGAAGCATTTCAAAAGTTCAAAGCCTTCAAATATTTGGTTGAAATGAATTAGATCACAAAATCAAGTGCCTTAGATATGATCGAGGAGGGGAATTTACCTCGGATGAATTCTTTCACTTTTGTGAGCAACATGGAATAAAGAGGCAGTTCTCCACTGCAAGGACTCCTCAGTAAAATGGAGTGGTAGAAAGGATGAACAGAACTATTCAACAAATGGCTCATGCTATGCTAGATGAATTTGGAACTCTTGCAACCTTCTGGGGTGAAGCTGCATTCGTCACCGTCACTATTCTCAACCAACCAAATGTTCGGGTAAACAACACTCAAACTTCACATGAGCTTTGGTATGGTAAAACTCCTACAGTAAAGTACTTCAAAATTTTTGGAAGCAAGTGCTACATCAAAAGGACTGATGAAAAACTTGGTAAATTTGAACTTAGAGCAGATGAAGGCATTCTTATTGGCTACTCTTCCCGAAGTAAAGGATATAAATGTTATAACAAAAGACTTGGGAAAATTATTGAAAGTATTGATGTTGTAGTTGATGAAACATGCAAAAATCCAAAATAGATAAAAACCGGAGATCACGACAATGAAGAAGATGAGGATCATTTTCCCACATCAAATCACACTGATTCTGAAGAACAAACCAATGAAGCACTAGAAAAAGATATAGCGATAGAAGAAAAGACTCTGTCTAGGTATGTTCAGAAAAATATCCAAAAACTCAAATTTTGGGGGGAAAAGGGGTAAGTGTCCAGACAAGAAGAAATATCGCCAAAACCTCAATCTATCTAGCATTACTATCCTCCACTGAACCTCAAAATGTGAATGAAGCAGGTAGAGATGAATTTTGGGTCAAGGCCATGAATGAATAGCTTGAGCAAATTGAAAAGAATAATACTTTGGAATTAGTTCCTAGACCTCATGATAAGAATATCGTAGGAAATAAATGGGTATTCAAAAACAAGCTGAACGAAAATGGAGAAGTTATTAGAAACAAGGCCATACTTGTTTTCAAATGATATTCTCAACAAGAAGGTATAAATTTTGAAGAAACTTTTGTACCTGTTTCTCGACTTGAAGCCATAAGAACGTTTCTTACTCTTTCTAGTTTTCAAAAATTCAAAGTATACCAAATGGATGTAAAATCTACCTTTCTTAATGGAGACTTAGAAGAAGAAGTCTAAATTGAACAACCAAAATGATTCATTCTTGGAAATGATGCAAAACTTGTATGCAAACTCAGAAAATCTCTTTATGGTCTAAAACATGCTCTAAGAGCATGGTATTACCATCTTGACAAAGGTTTTTCAAAGGGGTCAACAGATAGCAATCTATATACAAAGATGGACATTGATAAATTGCTAATAATTTTTGTGTATGTTGATGATATCATTTTTTGTAGCAATGAAGAATCCATGAGTCAAAATTGTGCCTTAGTATTGCAACAAGAATTTGAAATGTCCTTGCTTGGTGAGCTCACCTACTTTCTTGGTCTACAAGTTTAGCAGAATAAAGATGGTATTTTCCTATCACAAACCAAATATCTAAAATAGATCCTAAAAAAGTATGGAATGGAAGACTCTAAACTAGTATGTACCCCAATGGCAACAGGATGCAGTCTTAGCTCAAATGATGAATCAATAGTAGTACATCAACCAACTTACAAATCCATGATTGGCAGTCTGCTTTATCTAAAAGGTACCTGACTGGACATCATGCATGCAGTATGAATAATTGGAAGACTCCAAGCAAATCATAAGGAAACACACCGCCAGGCAGTCAAAAGGATTTTCAAATATCTTCAAGGAACACAAAACTTTGGTTTATGGTATCCTAGAGATACAAATCTTACACTTCATGCATATCCAGGTGTAGATTGGGCATGCAGTGTTGATGACAGAAAAAGCACTAGTGGTGGTGCATTCTATATGGGTTCCAGGTTAGTTTCTTGGTTCAGCAAGGAGCAAAGTTCAATTGCATTATCTACAGCTGAAGCAGAATATGTGGTTGTTGCATCTTACTGCACACAACTACTTTGGATGATCCAAACCTTGCAAGACATTCAGATCACATGTACTCCACCCATCTCCATTCTATGTGATAATACAAGTGCCATCAATATTTCAAAGAATCTAGTCATACACTCCAAGACCAAGCACATACCCATCACATATCACTTTCTACATGAACTAGTGCTTGAACAAAAGGTCAAATTGGAGTATGTTCCCTCCAAAGAATAGGTTGTTGATATATTCACTAAACCACTGCCTAGAGAGACATTTGAATATCTCAAACAAAAGCTGGGAGTAGTTGCTACATCATCCTGCTGTTTAATCCTATCTTATTAAGAGAAAGGTGGTTATACGTGAGTTTCATGAAGCATAGTCGCATATATACGTTGGTTTTTGTCGGTACAGTTGTGTATATGTCGGATTGAAGAAAAGCAGTGAGCTAGACTCAGGAGAAAGGGGTTTGATATGGTTCAGTGAATTATCTACTCTGTTTGATGATGGTTATAGTCTGTTGATGACATGTGGGAATATGTTGGCTCTCATAAGTTGTTGATAACTTGATATATATCTATTTGATGATGATGCCTTGATAACTCTTCTAATATATGAAATAATCAGATCTGACAATGAACATCTGACATGGGTTCAGGGGGAGCATATGCTTCTAATAATGCATTATTGGCATTATCTTAGAAGATCTCAGTGTAGATTTTGTTTCAGTTGGAACATGTTCAGGGGGAGAACATGGTTGCTAATTGACAGATGCTGCTAATGATAGTTGTTGATGACTATCATGGTCTTATTTAAGATATTTGGTCTCTGTTATATATGTCATGTATATCTTTTAATGTAACGGTCATGAAAAATACCTAATTTGTAAACTCACTATGCATGGGATGGATGATGTAATGTTTCTTATTTTTGTCATGTATAAACAATTGATATGTCCCCACTTGGTTGGGTGGATAAGTCAAATTTGGTATATCCCCACTTGGTTGGGAGATGGATGTATGTATGAGTCATTGGTGATAGGAAGGTCATTTGCGATGCATGTATAGAGTCATGTTCTTCTTTTAGAACATCTTTTTGTAGACTTTTCTTATGCTCAAGGGGATCATGGACTCAATAAGGGGAGCTCAATTAGCACACTTCATCATATCAAAAAATTTAGCATGCACTCAGGGGGAGCATGACCCTTTGCCCTTGATGTCAAAGGGGGAGAATGACTTGGTGTGGTTGTCATTGCCATCAAGTCCAAAGGGGGAGATTGTTGGCATTATGATGTATGTGTTGTACCTGATGGCAACCCACTTGTAGAAGAAAAGCTCACTTGTATATGGTAAGTAGATGAATCTACAAAAGAGATATCAGATGTGACAGAATGTGATGAAATGCAAGGCAGCTTCAGATGTGACGAAATGCAGGGCAGCTTCAAGGAATCAATTCAGAAGGCAACTCACTCAGATGAAAGATCACAGTACACCAAGAAAACAACAAAGAATGACATATCAATCTTCACAGAATGAAGAAAGAGAGGTATACACAGGTTCACCATTGACCAAGCCATGTATACATGTAGGTTAATAGAACAAAAGGTGCATATAATGTACACATGCACTTTCACAGAAAGGAAAGTGCGTATACCTTGGAAAACTAAGTTTTCGTCTGAAGTATTTGGTCCATGGTATTTTGATGCATGGTATTTGATCTGAGGTGTTGATCCTAGATAATTTCATCCAAGGTATTGGTCCATAGTGGATTTGGTCCATGGCATTGAGAAAGGCCTAAAACTCTAAAAGGAGGAGAAGATCATTAGGCCAAGGCACTCAAGCATTGAATATCTGATGAAGAGTGAGATCTAGTATCTAGGTTATTGGGTTATGGTGCATTGCTAGATCTGAACCAAGGAGGAACCTTAGCAGTTGATGGAGGATAAGATCTAATGATGGATCGGGATCTTAAGGCGTAAAGTGAACTATCATTATGTGTTTTTGCTCATGAATATTCTAGATGTGAATACTGATGCATATATTATTCTGTAAATGATATGATCTAGGTATAACTAAAGTCTGGTATAGCTGCAGAATTATGATTTAATATCTGCAGGTGTATATGCTACTTGGATTTAAGGAAAGCACATATACACGCAGGTTCGGCACAAGAAAGTAGCGTATACCTTATCATCTATGTTTTAGTTACTGCTGTTTGTTTTTGCAGTATTCTAGGTTCTAGCTTAGGTTATGGTTACTATATTCTGGTGACAGCATTTTGAAAGATTAGATTGATGGGTTGTGAAAGTAATTGATTGACTTGGTTGTGGTTGGTTCAATAGGAGATTAGTTGATGTAGATATATTTGATGATTCAATGATGTTGTTGACGGATCCAGTCTAAAAATTTATAAAACGTGGTCCGTGGAAGAAAGGAGAAGGTTGTAGCCTTCTGCAGGTAGAAGCCTGCATACTGGTATAAGGCTGCACCAATACAAAAATCGTAAATAGAATTTTCTTATTATTATTAAAGTTCACTACATGATGATTTGGGTAAATCAAAAGATCTCTGCATATACGTTAGTTTCATTAAGTCTAGTTGCATATACATGCTAGTTCACTGAGCTGAAGTAGCATATACAAATAAGTTTTGAAAATTAAATTATTGATCTAATAATACTGATTCACCCCCCCTCTCAGTATTATTTCCAACACAACACGATGGGATGACCATAAGGATCCTCAAGTCAAATGTCATCGCCTTGGTCCGATTCGAGGGCATCACACACTTTGCCATTCTTGGAAACACTTGATATCATTGACTTGTACAAACTCACAAATGACCCCATCTATCATAACTTACTCTAGCCGCCAATCCAGCATAAAATACCGAAATACATCCCTATGTTCGAAGGGAAACAAGGGGAGGATATGGGTATACACATCACCACCTATCATCTATAGTGTGTCTCTAACTCTATAGTGGATGATAGTATCTAGTTACGTATTTTTCCCGCACCCTTACTGACAACACAACCAAGTGGTACATAGAGTTACCACGCGTGTCAGTCAATACCTTTGATGCTCTAGCGATGGAATTCTTAAAGGACTTCCAACTGCCCATTTTTTGTAGAATTGAGGCTTCTGTGATCCATCATAGTTATAAGAAGATTTCGGCGTAAATCACATTAGGTAAGACTTTTGCCGACGCGTTTTGAACCAACTAGTGTGGTTCATCATCAGGACAAGTTGAGGAGACAGATCTAATCCAACACTTTAAATAGTTCGATCAGAGATTCCAACAGCTAAAACCAATTAACGTCTAATTTTGACCCAAAGACCTTACTACCTTATTAATATTCTAATTAATATTATTATTCCCAATATTTATTATTTTATTAGTAGAAATCAGTTAAATTAGGTAAAAAATAAAATAGATTAATATTTTATTTATTTAAGTTCATAAAATTAATTATATATAAAACCCTTTAACCAAAATATTAACTACTATCCTTCTGGAACAAAGATAAATTATATTATATATATACTATATTATATATAATATATTATATATTTAATATTAAATTTTAAATAAATACCAAAAATTTATTTAAATATTTATAATATTTTAAATATATTTATATATTAAATATTTATATTTATATTATTTAATATATATAATAAATTTATATTAGCTAAACGTCCTTATATTATTATTATATCATAGGATTATAATATATTTATTATATTAACTCCTCATTCCTTATTATAATTTAATAATTAGGAGTTTAGCTATTATATAAATTATTATATATATATATTAATATTAATATATATATAATATAATTTAATATAAATATATTTATTTATTATATATATTTAAATTAAAATCATTGGTTACTTTATTTTAAATTATATATATATATATTTACAATTATATATATATTATATATTATATATATATATATATACTATATAATAATATAATTTAATTTATCTTTGGTCCAGAAGGATAGTAATTAATATTATGGTTAAAGGGTTTTATATATAATTATTTTTAGGAACTTAAATAAATAAATAAACTATTAATCTATTTTATTTTTTACCTAATTTAACTGATTTCTACTAATAAAATAATAAATATTGGGAATAATAATATTAACTAGAATATTAATAAGGTAGTAAGGTCCTTGGGTCAAAATTAGACGTTAATTGGTTTTAGCTGTTGGAATCTCTGATCGAACTATTTAAAGTGTTGGATTAGATCTGTCTCCTCAACTTGTCCTGACGATGAACCACACTAGTTGGTTCGAAAAGCGTCGGCAAATGTCTTACCTAATGTGATTTACGCCGAAATATTCTTATACCCATTTGTTATGAAACTAGAATGGAACTCCTCAGTTCATTACATTAGAATACCACCACCCACATCTTTGATCATATACATGAATGGAGACATAGGCAAAGGTTAGTCAAATCTCCCCTCCTAGACTATCTCTTAGTGGATTTGTTCTGCAAGTCTCTACTCCCCCAAATCGCTAAGGATTGTCACCTTAGGTGGTGCAGTCACAGAATAATCCATTCATTGTTCCAAACACTTGGATCTGATATATTTGCAGTTTGGCACTCTATACAATGTAATTCCCAATGCCCCTCATAACTCCAATGCTCTCACTACTCAACAACCTAGAGCACATGCCAATGGGATTATTGGCACAACCTACGGGGCTGTTGTAAAACAACTCAGTGATCACTTTTCCTAGATGTCAGTGGACCCCTCTACCAAATCAACTTCTCTTCCTACCACCGCAATCAGCTTTGTACAATCAACACAAAAAGCTAGTGGTAAGAACAAGAAGAATAAGAAAAATACCGCTCCTTCTAAAGAGCAGTCATCAAAGAAGTGTAACCCCAAGTAGAAGGCAGTTGTGCCCTCTAACAATAGAAAGGATAAACCTACTAGATTCCCTTGCAAAATGTGTGTGGAAGACCACATCACCTACCGCTACCCGCGTCTTCAGGAGTGCATAGATTTTATTGCTAAAAAGGATACTGGCAGGACCCTTGCTATGCTGAATAATCCTTTCCCTACTTAGCAGCAACAACACCTTGTCGCAAACCAACCCCAACCCTCACAATAGGGCAATGGTGGTTTGCAACATCCTTCAACTGTTGAAGGACCATCTACCAATTACACCTTTGAAATAGTAGATATACAAACCAGAGCCAAATATTATGGAGTTGCTTTTAGTCATGCAGAGGAACCCTCCTCAACTCAAAACCCACTGCCACCTAACGATCTTCATATTGAAAGGCTATTTTCTGACCTTGTGATTTTCTCCCCTAAAGGGGCATTTTGATGCACAATGCACAATACATCTGTACGTGTTGCCCAAAACTACAGTATTGTAGAAGACTTGGCATGAACACCATCGGCTATGTCAATGCTTGAAGTGTTACAAACATGTCCAGCACAAAGGAAAGCTCTGCTTTCGGCCATTCGTGGTATCGACCCACAGGATTCCATGCTTGCAATTTTCGACATGGAAAAATATGAACCTCGCCTTTCTTAGCAGCTTGCATTTTAGGTGAAAATCTTTTCAAAAGTTAAAGGTATACATAGAACTGTCAATGATGAAGGTGCTTCTACCTACGTAATGTCAACTTCATGTTGGCTCGCTTTGGGTTCTCCAACCCTATCAACACCATAAAATTCCCTTAAAGCTTTTGACGACGATAATTTCATCCCAAAAGGTTACATGGCTAGCTACCCCATCACCTTGTATGGGAAAACAGTAATGGTGGACATCGAAGTCATAGATAGAAAGCTCAACTATAATCTCTTGTTGGGTTACAGTTGGACTTATGTCGTGACTTCCATTGTGTCTACTCTCTATCGCATCATCCTAGTTCCATTGGATGGAAAGGCAGTCATTGTGGACTAGCTATCCTTTTGCAACCCTGGTTATTCCCCATTACCAATCGACTTTGTACCCTTAGTGGGTGGTGTACCTGGCTCTTATGTCAGTATCCGTACTGGTCTTTTGAAGGGTTCTTCCCTGATGGGTTGTTTTCCTCTTCTTCTGCCAACGGCTCCACAGACGGTCAATATCATTTCATCTATTCCTCATGAACTAATCGATCCTTGGATCCTAATGGACCCTTCACACATTGACACTTACAGATAAAAAGTGCCATTGTCAGCTGCTGAATTGGCCGACCAGGCCATTCAATCTACATCTGAGTCTCTAGTCACTTTGGTCATGGCCAACAGTGCCACCGCCCCTCCCATAACTACTCCTTCTTCTGACCCCCTTAATCAAGTCCTACCTATGGACAAAGCTATTAGAGAGATCATGAGTTTAGAAGAGTGACCTTGGGAGGACTCGCACCATCGTGTTTTGATATTTGATTCAGACATGATGCCTCTTTAAATCTTGTTACTTAATGCACTTGAAACCGTTTCCTCACCATATACGACTATCCACACTTTGGACTCAGAGGGAAACATGGGAAATATTTCAAATACATTTCTCATCAATATTTTAGTCAAGATAGGCATCGTGGAAAACATACAGATTTTAGCCAATCACAATCCTGAGCAAATTGCAAGCTTCACCTACAATTTTAAGGACTTCCATGATATTTTCCCTTGGTCTTATGAGGAAATGCATGGCATAGACCCTTATATTGTTAAGCATGAGATCAAGAAGTGTCGAGCATTCTTTTTATGGTATTTTTGTTGCTTGTTAATCCAAAAAAACCTCGAGTCTCCTTCTTTGGGCTTGTTAAACTACCACGAAGAAGAGCGAGAATTCTTTTTATGGTGTTTTTCTTGCTCATTAATCTAAGAAAACCTCAAGTCTCCTTCTTCAGGCTTGTTAAACTACCATGAAGAAGAGAAAACATTCTTTTTATGGTACTTTTCTTGCTTGTTAATCCAAAAAAGCCTCGAGTTTCCTTTTTCAGGCTTCTTAAACTACCATAAAGAAGTGCTAGCGTTCTTTTTATGGTATTTCTCTTGCTTGTTAATCCAAAAAACCTCGAGTCTTCTTCTTTGGGCTCATTAAACTACTACAAAGAAGCTATGAGCATGTTCTTTTATGGGATCTTTTCTCACTCTTGAATCGAAAAATCCCCAATTTTTCATCATTGGCTCATTAAACACCTGCAACGACAGTTTGAGCAACACTTTTTCGCTCTTTTTCTAGGTCATTAAACTGAAAATTTCATTTATGAATTCATTTTAGGTGTTTTTTTTCTTGCTCATAAAACTGAAAAAACCTCAAGTTTTTTCTTTAGGCTCGTTGAAAACTTATGAAGATGATCTAAGCATTCCTTAGGTACTTTTCTCCCTCGATAAACTTAAAAATCCTGAGTTTGTCACTGGGCTCATTAAAAATCTACAACAACAACAAGAGCACTTGCTTTTTTGGGACCATTTCTTGCTCTTAAATAAAAAAATCCCTGAGTTTTTCCCTTCTTCAGGCTCGTTAAGTCTACAAAGAAGGAATGAGTGGTTCCTTTACCTCTTTTTCCTTGCTCACTAAACTAAAAAAGATACTTTGAGTTTTCTTCATTCGACTCGTTAAAATTCGATGAAAGTATTGAGTTTGTCATCGCTTGAATCATTAAAAATTCACGACGAATATCGAGTTTAGTTCATCTCCATGTACTCGTAGCAAAATGAGGTCAACATCTATTGAGCATAGGTTTCTATTTATCTGGACTCAGTAGATTAACTTACAGAAAAGTAATCGATCTGGGTATACTATTAAACCTTTGTTCCACCCAATTAACAACTATGAAAAAGGGACCACCATGGAGTCATTCTTTATGATCTTTTCAGACTCTCTAAATATGAAAAGAACATTGATTTATCTCATCTAGACTCATTAAATTACACAGATGTGAAGTACAATCACTCTTTTTACAATCCTTTTCAGACTCTTAGAACATGAAAAGATCGATGAGTTTTCCTATCTGGACTCATTAAACTAATCAGAGAGGGCATAGAGTCACTCTTTATATCATCCTTTTTAGAATCTTAAAACATGGAAAGATCGATGAGTTTGCTTGTCTGGACTCATTAAACTAATCAGATAGGCCATAGAGTCACTCTTTTTGTGGTCCTTTTCAAACTCTTAAAATATTAAAAGATCGATTATTCTACCCGTCTGGACTCACTAAACTAATTAGATGGGGAAGGTGGAAAATACAATTGTGTTCAGTATTTGAAAGCGTGCTTTTGCAGAAGTCGTTCCCTTGAACAAGGCACTTCCTCACATAAACCTTCCTTTTGACAGCCTCTTAATATGAATCTTATCATCCTATGACTTTAGCCTATATACCTCAATGTTCTTACATCTATGTATCGTAACACTCTTTGGTGTTCATGAGTCTAGTGCTGTATGGTTAAAACCATTGTCGTGCCTTATATTGTTAAAGGGAAAACCTTTTTTCTTATGTTTTGTCCATCAACCCATCAAGCATATCCTACCATCATGCTCTTTGTCACTTTAACCTAATGTTCAAAAGGATTCTTCAAAAAACAATCATCCTTGTCCCGTTTCGTGTCGATTGATGTAGGACATCTTATTGCCTACCTTTCGACATGTATTTTCCTATTGAATTCAACACTATATCTAGGAAGAGGACCCAGAAACACTTCAGTGCCTTGGTACTTGCAGACATCAGTGGCAGGTCACCTTGTGTTTGATCAGGGGTTCTCATTATTAGCTCCTAGTTAAACGATTCTACAAGTGTTCGATGACAATTTTTTTTTCACACTCACTAGATTGTACTGTGCATCTTGGAGACCATCACCGTTATTGGTGGCCTTCCTCATGTCTGTTAACGGTCTGCATTATTGATTGGTAATTAGACGATTCCATGCATGTTCGACATCAACGCATATATTCACATGTATTGATCTATGTTGTTTGGTGAAGTGGAAATCAAGACCTTGGGTAGAGGCTTGCATCACTCAACCTTATTTTCCTCTCCCAAGCTACAGTTATTGTTTTTTGGAAACAACTTGTTAGAATGATCCTATTATTACATCAATTCCACTTTGTGCTTAATAGCGACCAGCATCATCATATCTCTTTTATGAGAAAATCACTCTAAGATAGCTACCGAGCGTGGGAATGCCCGACTCAGGTCATGATTTTAGTTGTTTTATATATATGTGTTGTATTAGGTTTCCCATACTGCCCAAAGCTCTGATCCTCTCTATCTTTTTGTAAAGAAGAATAGAATAGTTAAGTATAAAGTGTTTTTTAGGTTGTGTTATATTCTACAAGGTCTGGGGCAGCACCCCAAGAAAATTTTCTTTGGACCATATATTAGGTTGGGTGGACCTACCTATGGTTTTTGGTCCATGTTTTTTGACACGATGTTTTTTGGTCTATGGTATTGGATGCTTTGACATGTATAAATATATATTGTAACATTGAAAGGAATATAATGAAAAATCAAGCTGGTAGTCCCAGTTTTTGGATCCAGGGGGAAATCTCTATGTATATGTGTTTTATGTGTTATGCTCTCGCATTGTTTATTTTCTATTTTTTAGAATTCGTATGCAGGTAATTTTTGTATGGGTTTAAAACCTAGATTTGGTATTGGAGCTATTTTGGCTTCAAGGGGATGCCTTTGTTGCTGAGGGGATTCACTCAGGCCTGTGGTAGACCCTATTCAGTGGCATATTTGTGAGATTGATTCTGGTGGTGAAAGAAGATGGAGAGAAGTGGAAAGATAGGCATCAATAAATTTAATGGTCAGAGTTTTGAGTTATGGAAACTCAAGATGGAGGATCTGTTGGTGGATAAAGATCAGTAGATTGCAGTAGATCCAGGTACTAAACCAACATGAGTGTCCTATGAAGAATGGAAGAAGTTGGATCAGAAGGCAAAGAGCACAATATGGTTGTGTCTCTCGGATTCAACATTGCTAAATGTATCAGGGGAAGCTACAACAAAGGCTTTGTGGGACAAGTTAGTGACTTTGTACCAATTTAAGTCTCTGGTGAATAAATTGTTCCTACAGAAAAAGCTATATAACCTGAGGATGAAAGATGGAGACTCAATGAAAGAGCATCTGAACACATTTAATACTGTGGTAAGTCAGTTATTATCTATTGATATTAAATTTCAAATAATATAAGTGCATCCATTTGTTGTGTTCTCTACTAGATTCATGGGATAGTCTGGTTATTGTAATAGGTAGCAATGCAACTGCCTTGCACTTTGATGAAATAGTCTCATCCTTGCTAACGGAGGAGATGGGATGGAAAAATATGGAGAGCCAGAATGTTGATTCCTTGTCTATATGAGGATGGTCCTAGAACGGAAACAAAAATAAGTCATTGAGTGGGAGATCTAAATCTACAGGGAGAGCTAAATCTCTAGGAAAACTTGTAAAGGTGGTGTGCTGGAAATGTGGAAAGGAAGGGCACTATGAAAGGGACTGTAAATCTAAATCTCCTAACAAAGGAAAGGGATCTGATGATGCTTTTTTTGCAGAGGTGAAAACCACCTTAGATGAAGGTGGGGGTGTGTACTTGTCTTCTTCAAGTACACATGTAGATCATGAGGCATGCTTGATTGACTCAAGTGCATCCTTTCACTTCACTCCCCATAGAGAATGGTTCTACGAGTATGATAAATATGATGGTGGTGATGTCTTCTTAGGGGATGATAGGAAGGCTAGAATCATTGGCTGCAGAAAAGTAAAGTTGAAGTTGCAAGGTGGAAGGGTTAGAACACTTCCAAGTGTTTTGCATATTCCTGCATTAGCCACAAATCTGATTTCTGTAAGCAAGATGGATGATGGAGGTGTAAAAACAATGTTCAAGAAGGATACCTACAAGATGGTTTGAGGAGCACTGGTATTGACGCGGGGAGTTCGGACTGGAACTATGTACAAGCTGTAAGGTAGCATTGTTGTTGATGGGTGCAACAATTCTGTGGTTCCTGAAAGTGGAGCAGAAAATCTAGTGGTCTCTGGAGAGAAGACCACGTAGTGGCATCAAAGGCTTGGACATATTAGAGAGAAGGGCCTTTGAATGCTTCATGGTAAAGGTATGGTAGAAGGTATGAGTAATAGCTCTGTGGATTTTTATTTCTATGAAAATTGTGTATATGGGAAGTAGAATTGAGTGACTTTCCCCTATGGTGGTAAGAGGGTGAAACATATATTAGAGCTTGTGCATGATGATGTGTATGGACCTATGGAGGTTCCATCACTGGGTAAGTCTGTGTACTACATATCATTTATAGATGACTTCTCAAGGAATACATGGATATATTTCCTTAAGAAGAAATATGAAGTCTTTGAGATGTTTAAAGAATTTAAGGCTCTGGTGGAAAACCATACAGAGAATAAGATAAAGGTGTTGAGGACAGATAACGGTGGAGAGTTTTGCAGTAAGGAATTTGAAGAGTTCTATAAGAAGTGTGGTATATCATGGTAGAGGACTACTCCATATACACCTCAGTAAAATGGAGTTGTAGAAAGAATGAATAAGACATTGATGGAAAGGGCAAGAAGCATACTCAGTGGTGCTAGGATAGGACAAGAATTCTGGACAGAGGCAGTGGAGATAACATGCTACCTGGTCAATAGATCACCTTCATCAGCGTTGGAGGATAAGACTCCACAAGAGGTACAGACTGGTAAGAAACCCTCTCTTTCACATTTAAGGGTATTTGGATGTGATTCATATGTACATTTTCCAAAGGAGAAAAAAACCAAGTTGGATAGTAAATCTGAAAAGTGCATCTTTATTGGGTATAAGGATGGTTTAAAGGGTTATAAGCTTTGGAACCTAGTAACAAGGAAGGTTGTGTATAGCCGAGATGTGGTGTTCAGAGAGGTGAAAGATGTCATTAAACATGAAGACCAACCAAAGGAACCTAAGAAGATAGAGTTTGATCTAAAGGAGGAAGAATCAGACTCTATAGCAGAGGAGGAATCAGAAGATGAAGAGCCATAAACTCCGGGTGTAAGAAGATCAGTTTGAGAAATAAGGTAGCCAGAAAGGTATAGTCCATTTACTTTCTATAAAAAATTTGCTTTATCTATTATTGATAATGATCCCAGAACTGTGAGGGAAGCAGTAGATTCAGAGGATGGAAAACTCTGGAAAGAGGCCATGGTTGATGAAGTGGCATCTTTGCACAAAATTGAGGCTTGGGATCTAGTGGAGTTTTTGGATGGAAGGAAACCCATTTGCAACAAATGGGTGTTCAAGAAGAAGATAAATGCAAAAAGAAAGGTGGAGAAATACAAAGCTTGGTTGGTACCAAAAGGTTATTCCCAGGTGCCACGAATTGATTTTGGTGATCTTTTTTCTCCTGTTTCCAAGGTAACCTCTATTAGATTACTTTTATTTGTTGCTTCTACCTTTGATTTTTAGGTAGAACAGATGGATGTGAAAACAACATTTCTTCATGGGGATTTGGAAGAGGAGATCTACATGAAGCAACCTAAAGGCTTTGCGGTGAAGGGTAAGAAAGAACTGGTATGCAAGTTAAAGAAGTCTCTCTATGGGTTAAAACAGTCACCAAGGATGTGGTCTTAGAAATTTGACACATTTATACGAGGACTTGGCTTCACCAGAAGCAAAGAAGATCATTGTGTGTATTTTAAATTAATTGGTGACCGTGTTATTTATCTGGTCTTGTATGTGGATGATATGTTGCCGGTTGGAAATGACAAATAAATTATCCAAGATTTGAAGACCCAATTGTCCTCCAAATTTGACATGAAAGGTCTTGGTGCTGCAAACTGTATTTTGGGCATGGAAATTAAAAGAGATCGGGCAAAGAGGAAGCTCTAGTTAAACCAGAGGAAGTATGTCGAGACAATACTGCAGAAGTTTAATATGCAGGATAGTAAACCGGTGAAGGTCCCTATTCCTCTAGGTGTAAAGTTATCTGTTGAATAGTGTCCCAAGATAGAAGAAGAGGAAGAGGATATGTCCCGTGTTCCATATGTAAGTGTAGTCGGTAACCTGATGTATGCAATGGTCTGTACTAGACTAGACATTGTACATGCAGTGGGAATATTGAGTAGGTTTATGTCAAAACCAGGGAAGGAGCATTGGACAATAGTGAAGCAGGTTTTCAGGTATTTGTGTGGCACTAGTGATTATAGTTTGTGCTACCAAGGAAGACCAGGATTGGACAGATTTTTGGATATCCATGGCTTTGTTGATGTATCCTGGGCTGGAGATTTGGATCAGAGAAGATTTATAGGTTGGTATGTGTTTAACCTATTTGGAGGTGCAGTCAATTGGATGAGTAAGAAACAATATGTAGTGGCATTATCAACTACAGAGGCAAAATACATGGTAGCCACTCATGCAAGCAAGGAAGCAATTTGGTTGTAGAGATAGTGTTTAAGTATGGGATTAGTACAAGGAGCTATAAGGATAGACTGTGATAGCCAAAGTGCAATTTTCTTGGCAAAGAACCCTACTTATCATTCAAAGACAAAGCACATTGATGTTCAGTACCACTTTCTGAGGGATATGATTGAAGACAAAAAGGTGTTTCTCATAAAGGTGGACACTTTGAAGAATTCTGCAGATGCATTGACAAAATTTGTGAGCTCTGAGAAGTTCTCCTAATGTAGAGAAGTAATGGGTGTTTCAGGGCTGGAAAAATGACTAAGCTCTCCTGTGGGCCCCTGTGGAAAGAAAACAACAAGTGGGAGAATGTTGGGACCCTATATTAGCTTAAGTGGACCTACCTATGGTTATCAGTCCATGGTTTTGCATGCGATGCTTTTCGGTCAATGGTATTGTATGCTTCAACATGTATAAATACGTATTGTAACATCGAAAGGAATATGATGAAAAATCAAGCTGGTAGTCCCGATTTTGGGATCCATGGGAAACTCTCTGTGTATATGTGTTTTATGTGCTCTGATCTTGTATTGTTTATTTTTTGTGTTTTAGAATTCGTATGCAGGTAAATTTTGTACAAGGTTAAAACCTACAGTATTTTGTCCATCCTCGTAGCCTCTAATCTCACACTTTAGGGGGCATTTTCTATTCTGTAAAAGGACCTCCTAATCAAGTCAAAGGGAAAAGACATGATGATTGAAGCAATGACCAAATTCAGAAGGCTTGTTTCCAAGATAACGATGCCTATACTTTAGCAACTTGCTTTATAAAGCTTCTCAGAAAGCCTAAGGGTTCTTTAGTGACCCAAGTAACTTTGCTTGTTACCTCAGGAACAACGTTAGTAAAACCTAATGCGGATCTAAGGGTCAAAGGAGCAGATTGACTAAGAAATATCCCTATATTCTCTCATAAATAAACTCAGAAAATCAAGGAAACATCAAAGTTAGACCTATTCGGGGGATTACTAATCCTAATGGAGTATGAAAATTGGAAAGAGCTCAAAGAAATGGCAACATCATTGCTTTACCTAAAGAAACTCATGGAGAAACTTGGCAACCCTAACCTCACATGCTACATAAGAAGATCTAGGGCTATTGTGAAAGAGGTTAAATCATTTGAAAGGATAGCTTACTTGATTGTCGAGCATAATCTCAAACTTAAGCATAAGAATTTAGTAAGAAGGGAGAGAGAGAGAGAGGAGATGGAGGGGTAAGGGAAGGCTAATGCAACTGATGGTTGTAATCACTCTTTTGACATTAAATAGAACTTCAATTGTATTGTCCACTCCGTGATGTTGGTAATATAATTCGTTTATATGTTTATTCAATGTGTTTTAGCATGAGTAACTTAGTTATGTGCAACCAGATGTATTTTTCATATTCATGCATTAATTATCAAGGTTTTATGTTATGATTACACTTGTATTTTCTATGTGCGGGACTTGATCTAGAGCCAGCTTATGGGACTGGTGAGCTCTAGTATTGCAGCAATAATGCTGCAACTCCTAGGGCTCCCTTATTTACTTTTACCAACCTCGTAGTTTGTAACAAACTTGGAAGCAACGATGTTGTATGCACAAGCACTAGCTCTTACCACAGGCTGTCACTTGATCAGCTGGCACAAGTTCGCTAGGAGCTCAAGCCAAATTCTATGAGTTCTTAGAAGAATATTTTAATTGTGATGGAAGAAATCTAACTCAAAAGAGACTATTCTACTTGCAGAAAGAGGATGAAAGCTGAAAGGAAACGTAAACCCTAGCTTTACCCACTAACACTACTTTTGCCAGAAAAAGAGTTGAAACTACTGAAATGGATGCCATGGACTACTATCAAGGTAAAATGCATGTACTTAAGCTACTTCTAAAGGAAAATGTCAAAGAACCATATTTTTGTACTTTTGAGAAATTTTATGCCGAATTAATATGCTTGTGTTCTAACTATTTGACTGTGCAGAGGATGGGTGGCGAAGGGAGATGGAGTTGGATTTTGTAGATGATGAGGAAGGTGTGGATGGATCCTAAGAAGTCCCTAGCAACCTTATATAGATTTACATTGTGATCCGATTTCGAAAATCGCTCGCATGAACTTCTACAGGAAAGCTATAGGGGATCTACAAGAAGTTCTACAAGAAGTTCTGCAGGAGGAGGCTGAAAGTGATTTTTGAAGGTTTGGAGGAGGAAAAATGGTGGGAAAAAGGAAATGAAGGCTAGATGAGGGTGTTAGAGGGGATAGGACTCTGTCAATGAAGATCAAACATGAAGGAGATGGTTGGATTGGTTCAAAGGATAAGAAAGCGATTTTGCACAAGAATGTCGAAATTAGGGTAGTTTGGGAAAGTATGGCGAATGAGTGGAGGAAATCTTGAGAGATGGACTGGAGTAGGTTGGGTGATGAAATGATGATAAGCTAGAATGGTATTCAAGTGATTTGCACACCTTCTTTCTGAAAATTCATTCAAGGAGAATTAAAAAAATAAGATTTTTGCCTATTTTAATCTAATTCTGACCTAAAAAACATAAAAGTGTTGAACAGAACTTTATGGACAGGAAGTTATGCAAGAAAGCTATGAAAACTGTTCAAGGAAAAACCTAAGCATGTAAATACAACTGATATCAACTTCTCTAACTCGAAATCACACACTAGCAATTGCATTGGAAAGCAAAAACAGTGTTTTGGTGGCAGCAAGAGTGCCTTGGTCTCAATTCGTAATCCCAAGGAGGGATAAAGGAGATCAAGGCCTACTTGGTAGCCTTTTTGTGAATCTTTTTATATTATTGCAGCAAACTAACTAATCAACCCAAAGCAAGAACAACTATTATGATCATAAAAAACAACCTAAATAACAAAGCAAGATTTAACCTAAACAACATAAATTATTTCATGAATGCAAGAAAAGAACATATAAATACAGAAAGGAGCTGTTGGGCACCTGGGTAGGGCCCAAAACCAATAGTTATAGCCCCCTAAGAAAGATTAGAGTCAGTTCAAGGCTGGATTCATCTTCATTGATTGAAAAATAATAATTACATCACAAAACTATCTCCAAAAGGAGCTCAAAAATGAGTTAAATACAATTGTTGCACTAAAGTGCGAAAATATTCTATCCAATGGCTAACCTACTGAGGCCTGAGGCCTTCTTATTTATACAAATGAGGACTCCCAATAGTCCTCCTAAACTTTAGGAACTCAGCTGCCAAAACTGCAGATAATAACAACTTCACTAGACCAGCTCGACTACCCCTTGAAATCATCATTTTTTGTTGTTGTACTCTAAGTTGTTGATGGAGAACTCAAGGAAGGGGTTACTTAATGTAGGAGACACCCCTCCTATAATTTCTAAACCCTGTTTCTTCAAATTTGGTTTCCAATCTACTCATAAATGCCCGATCTTGGTCCAAAAATGTCCAAAAATCTGCAATAAACACTCATTAGACTTCGTGGTAAAGTGACTATCCCCATTCACTCAATTGACATAAATATATTAAAAAACACGCACAAAACTATGAAGAATGGTGGATTAAATGGAAGTAATAGGAAAAATGAGCCCACATAGTTACCCATTTCTGGGGCTCATCATCACCCCGCTACTGAATGGGTTGCTAATCCTCTGAGCAACTAATCTAGTTCTTCATCCTTGATAGCCTCAACAACTTCCCTGACATCCCAAGCTTCTGAGGTGATGTCCTCTTCCCTGTCATGAAAACCCGCCTTCTTGTCCAGTTCCTCCAACTGATTTTGTTCTTCTTCTTCCTTAACACCTTCCAATAGTCCTAAGAATAGTGGAGGACTGAACTTAAGGCCAATCTAGTTGGCTTTCAGGTTTTTCATTGATTGTTTGTATAGGGGTACTCTTACCAAAGCCTCCCTCATTCTGGTTGGGGAGTGATACTCCCTAATCTTCAAGCTATATTACAAGGTATTCCATCTCCTCATGCAAGCATGAAGGCAATCATGACCAAATAGTCTTTTTATATCTTCAAAATGGGCAATAGTTTGTGCTTGCCTTTCAACATAATCCGGGATAACTTGAGGATTGCTTGCAAGGTGTTGATGAGCATATATGAGAGCTAAGGGGTCTTCCGGTTCTGCCCTGATTAGCAGGGGCTCATTTAGTTCTTTTGCCATGAGCTGTTGAACTTCTACTTCTCTTTTTTCCTCATGGCTCATCCAAGAAGCCATAGCCATGAGATGTACATCTCAGAGTGCCGCAATTGGATCCCAAAAGTTCATATCACGGAGTGCCATATTGTGTAAGTAGAACTCTGCTAATTTGGCCTTATCCTCAGCTACACTAGTAGCACACAGATGCATAAACTACCCATAATGTTGGAAAGGGATTATGCCCCTTTGGGCCAATCTTTCAATTTGGAATTGGAGCCATTGGTCTTTAAGGTACAATGCATAAGATTTAGCAGGTTGTCTACATTGCAAGGCTTCTATTGCCCAGCTGGCCTGCTTCTCTTTCCTGCAACTGCTGCTTCAGCATCAGCACTTCAGCTGCTGCCTGAGACTCCCTTTCTTGCTGGTACTTTATCATCATTTCAACATCATGCTATGGCTCTTCCCTTAGCTATTGTTCCTTTTCTGTTTCTTGATCTGCTAGGGGAACTTCCTGTAGTTGTTGTTCTTCAAAATATGTGATATGTTTCCCCTTTGAGTTTCCTTTTGCTGTAACTACTTTTTCAGCAATGCATTTTCCTCCTGTAGCTGGGCTGTTTTAATGATTTCAGTGTGTCTCACCATTGCCAACTCCCTTCTTAATTCTTTCAGTTGTTCTTCCATGTGTCCTATATCTACAACTCCCTTGGATTTAACAATTTTCATCTAGTTGTGTGTTCTAATTCTTTCTTGTTCTAATTCAAAGAAAAGGGGTATAGAAAATTTTTGTGGGATGATCTTCCCACCATATAGCAAGTTGTAAT
>APFE031219688.1:33179-117392 GCA_000404065.3 Pinus taeda
GGGGGGGGGGGGTGAATCAGTATTATCACATTAATAAAACCTTTTCATTTCCATAATCAGATTCATATATGCTACTCCCACAACTTCTTATGATTAAGTTAATTGATCTTCAATGAGTGCATTAGAACATTATCAATTATATTATCAGTTAACAGATGCAGTAACATAGAATAGATCATCACACATAAGGCACACACATGAACACCATGATATAAGGTGGAAACCCAATGCGGGAGAAAACCACCTGCAAGTCATCTCAATCTTCTTCTTAATAAGAAAATCCTTTTACAATATTTGTGTACTGGTGCAGTCTTATACCAGTACGCAGGCTTCTACCTACAGAGAGCTACAACCCCCATAGTTCTTGTACTAGCCAATCCATTTACTAGTACGCAAGCTACTACCTGCTATAATGCTCCAAAGATTTCAACTGCAACTAGAAGGGAGCTACCACCCCCTTAGCTCTTATACTAGCAAAGATACTAGTACGTAGGTGCCGGCCTACAATCTTCTCTTCTTCGGGTACCACGTTTCATTAATTTTCATACTAGATACACCTGAAGCACAACACATAATCTAAAAGGCCATGTTTCATCCAATTTTCATACTAGACCCATTAACATCATTGAAGCACATAATCAATCAATCTTCTAGATCACCCAAACACCAATACATATACAAGGATAATATGTGAGTTATCAACTAGATATAGTACATCAGATCACATAAACGTAAGTCATTAAGAACTTGATCCATTCAACCATAATCATGCTGTTATCACAACTCAATACCAGTAACCAAACATCAATTATGCACCCAGAACCCTGCAGAGTAGTCAAAGGTAGTTAAAGCAAATTTCAAGCAGGGTCCGCAACTTCACCGCTATACATCTGCGAGCATCCGCACCTACTCCTTCTGTTGCTCAGCGGGTATCTGCACCTACGCCTTCTGCTGCTCTGTGGATATCTGCACCTACGCCTTTTGCTACACTGCGTACCTTCACACCTGCACCTTCTGCTGCACTGCGTACCTTCGCACTTGAGCTGTGGATCGCCTGCGGACCTCTGATTAGGGCCGTATTAATAGTCCTCCAATGTGCCACATTCAGTTCGATCAATAGATCTAATCATGTGCCAATGAAATCGCGACTTATCAACAGTTTACAGAAATCTCCTTGATTTAGATCTAGCTATCACTCACCAACCGATCACAAGAATTTCAGATCTAGATCACCTTAAGATATTCAACCCATAAGTCCTCCTTCCAAATGATCTCCTTCCCTTTTTATAGTCAATCCTTTCACAATACCATGAACCCAATACATGGGATCAATACTTTTGGATGCAATACCACGGACCAAAACCATAGGATCAAACATGTCGAACTAGATACCATGGATCACCATAGGATGCCCACGTGTGTGCGCTTTTCTCTGCATGGAAGTGCGTGCATTGGGGTCCGCACCTTCTGTTCGGACAACCTGCAGACATGACCGCAACTTTCTGAATAGCGTACCTGTGGGTCCGCACCTTTTGAACTGTGTACCTGCGATCCTCTTATTTTCTTCCATTCTGAGAGGTTGATCATCAATCTTTGCTACTGGCTTGTTGCACTAAGATCTGTCACCTGTATGAGTTGCCATCAAGGACAACACTTGTCTCATAATGCCAACAATCTCGCCCTTTGGACTTGATGGAAAAGCTAACTTTTCATACTAAATATTATCATTTGATTCCTTTGCACTGTCATGTATACATCTGATATCTCTTCTTGTAGATTCATCTAATTACATATAGGTGAGATGTTCTTCTATGAGTGGGTTGCCATCAAGTACAACACATGCATCATAATGCCAACAGTAATATGAGCCCAAATTAGGTTTAGGGCTCGGTTCAGGTATCTCTTCGGTCGTGTCTACTTCTTGTGAATATTTCGCTACCTCCTCTTCTAATTTTGCAGTCTCCTTTAGCTTGGCCAGTGTTTCCTGTAGAGAGGACTTAGCTTCCTATAGAACTTTTTCGGTGTCCATCAGCCTGATTCTTTCCTTGCAGGTGGAAGTTTTGGTACTTCCTCTCTCATAAGTGATAGATATTTTGGAGGGGGATTCCTCCTTTTTCTCAGTAGGTGTATCCTCAATTATTATAGGTTCATTTGATGGTGGCTGAGGCTTGCCCACCTTTATCCTGGACCTACTTCTAGCCTTGAAATACATGGATGCTTCTCTTTTTCTTTTTCCCTTTTGTTTTATTGGAGTGCTCAATGCAACCACCACAACTACTACTTCTTTTGTGAAGCTTTCAGGGGATGTTTCTTCCTACTGTTGTTCCCCTTCATCTTCTACTATTTTTTTTTCTATCTCTATATTGCTGGTAATGTTGTTCTTTTTCTTGCTAGGACCCTGTCTTGCCTATGGCAGTCTTCTTTTGGCCTTTCTTGGGCTTTTTCTTTTCAACCTCTGTCCTTTTTCTCTTCTTTGATTTTGAGGTTAGCTTCTTTTTTGCCTTAGGCTCAGCAATAGTTTTATTACATTTCTCCTTTCCTTTCCGTTTCTCCTCTGTTTCCTGTTCTTCCTCTGTTTGAATGTGTTGTGTCTCCTCATGCATTTCTTCCTTAGTTTCCTCTTTCTCTCCCTCCTCACTATCAGATGGACTAATATCCTCAGTCAAAGTTTTGATGTCATCTTCACTGGACATATTCCTGAAAATTTCCCAAGCTATGGGAATGGTATAGGTGTGTAAGTCATCTTCTACCAATAGTTTGATGAGCCCATGGTGGGCCAGCTGGTCTGGGACCCTTGCATTTAGCTTGGTACTACATTCTATTAAAGACTGGAGGAGGAAATATGGGAGAATCATTTTTTAGAAGTAGGTGTGCAGCTCACTTGAATGCCATTCCAACTTATCATCCTTTCATCACCCAACTTGCTCCAATCCATCTCTCAAGATTTCCTCCACTCATTCGCCATACTTTCCCAAACTGCCCTAATTTCTACATTCTTGTGAAAAATCTCTTTCTTATCCTTTGAACCAATCCAACCATCTCCTTCATGTTTGATCTTCATTGAAAAAGTCCTAGACCCTCTAACACCCTCATCCAACCTTCATTTCCTTTTTCCCACCATTTTCCCTCCTCCAAACCTTCAAAAATCACTTTCGGCCTCCTCCTGTAGAACTTCCTATAGATCCCCTGCAACCTTCTTGTAGAAGTTCATGCAAGGAACTTACAGTATTGCAACAATAATGTTGTAACTCCTAGGGCTCCCTTCTTTACATTTATCAACCCGGTAGTTCATAACAAACTTGGAAGCGACAATGTTGTATGCACAAGTACTAGCTCTTTCTATAGGCTGTCACATGATCAATTGGCACAAGTTCGCTAGGAGCTCAAGCCAAATTCTATGAGTTCTCAGAAGAAGATTTTAATTGTGATGGAAGAAAGCTAACTCAAAAGAGGCTATTATACTTGCAAAAAGATAATGAAAGCTGAAAGGAAACGTAAACCCGAGCAAACCCTAGTTTTACCCACTAACCCTACTTTGCCAGAAAAATAGTTGAAACTACTGAAATGGATGCCATGGACTACTGTCAAGGTAAAATGCATGTACCTAAGCTACTTTTGAAGGAAAATGTGGAAAAACCATCTTTTTGTACTTTTGAGCAATTTTGTGAAGAATTATTATGCTTGTGTTCTAACTATTTGACTATGCAGAGGTTGGGTGGCGAAGGGAGATGGAGTTGGCTTTTGTAGAAGATGAGGAAGTTGTGGAGGGGTCCTAAGAAGTCCCTAGCACCTTTTTGGAGATTCCAAAAATCTGTGATATGTTCCCCTTTGAGTTTCCTTTTGCTGTAACTACTTTTTCAGCAGTGCATTTTCCTCCTGTAGCTAGGCTCTTTTAATGCTTTCAGTGTGTCTCACCATTGCCAACTCCCTTCTTTATTCTTTTAGTTGTTCTTCCATGTGGCCTATATCTACAACTCCCTTGGATTTAGAAATTTTCATCTAGGTGTGTGTTCTAATTCTTTCTTGTTCTAATTCAAAGAAAAGGGGTATAGAAAATTTATATGGGATGATCTTCCCACCATCTAGCAAGTTGTAATATGAGCCCAATTAGGCTGAGGGCTCGGTTCATGTATCTCTTCGGTCTTGTCTACTTCTTGTGATTGTTTCACTGCCTCCTCTTCCAATTTTTCAGTTTCCTTTAGCTTGGCCAGTGTTTCCTGTAGAGAGGACTTAGCTTCCTATAGAACTTTTTTGGTGTCCATCAGCCTGATTCTTTCCTTGCAGGTGGAAGTTTTGGTACTTCCTCTCTCTTAAGTGATAGATATTTTGGAGGGGGATTCCTTCTTTTTCTCAGTAGGTGCATCCTCAATTATTATAGGTTCTTTTGATGGTGGCTGGGGCTTGCCAACCTTTATCCTGGTGTTCCTTCTAACCTTGAAATACATGGATGCTTCTCTTTTTCTTTTTCCCTTTTGTTTTATTGGAGTGCTCAATGTAGCCAGCACAACTTCTTCTTCTTTTGCCAAGGTTTCAGGGGATGTTTCTTCCTACTGTTGTTCGCCTTCATCTTCTACTATTTTTGTTTCGGTCTCTGCTATTTCTGGTAATGTCCGTTCTTTTTCTTATTGGGTCCCTGCCTTGCCTATGGCAGTCTCCTTTTGGCCTTTCTTGGGCTTTTTCTTTCCAATCTTTGTCCTTTTTCTCTTCTCTGGTTTTGAGGGTAGCTTCTTTTCTGGCTTAGGCTCAGCAATGGTTTTATCAGATTTCTCCTTTCCTTTTTGTTTCTCCTCTGTTTCCTATTCTTCCTCTGTTTGAATGTGTTGTGTCTCCTCATGCATTTCTTCCTCAATTTCCTCTTTCTCTCCCTCCTCCTCACTGCTAGCTGGCATGATATCCTCAGTCAAAGTTTTGATGTCAACTTCACTAGACATATTCCTGAAAATTTCCCAAGCTATGGGAATAGTATAGGTGTGTAAGGAATCTTCTACCAATAGATTGATGAGCCCATGGTGGGCTAGCTGGTATGGGACTCCTGCATTTAGCTTTGTAGTACATTCTATTAAAGACTGGAGGAGGAAATATGGGAGACTCGGTTTTCTAACTGGAGGCAGGTCCATCCAATGCCTCAATTCATGTAGTAACCTAAGGTGATAACCATAAATTATGTTGAACCTTCCTTCACAAGTGATATATTTCATTATTTGGTAGCTGACTTCATTCCATAGAGGAGGTAAGATTATCCTTCTGATCCCATTTTTATCCCCTACATGATCCTCCCCAGGTTGAAAAAATGTCTTCTTGGCAAATTGTGCCAATGATTTTTCCTCCTTGCTCCAATGGAGCCCAAGTGGAAGGCTTGTGACTCAATTGATAAAATCAGGTGTAAGTTCTAGGGATAGACTGCTGTAACTGACTGCGGCATGTGTTTTCAAATGGGGTCTTAAGGACATCAGAAATTCTTTAGTCACCTCATCATCATATCCATGTATTCTTTCAAAGAAAATCATCCAATTTTCCCTGGTGAAGAGGGCCACCACCTCAGGGTGCTCATGCAATTGGTTGGAGTTCAAAGGCTCCTTCATAAAACCTCCTAGCATGGTGTTGAGTAGTTTCTGAAGTGCTTAGATGAGGAGAAAAACAACAATTTAAAAAATCAGAGACAGAGGGATAGCTGGGTTTTGTTTTTTCTCTGAAATGTAGGAGGAATTTCAGTGTGCTCCTTCTCACAACACCAAATTGCAATGTTTTTCTTGTTTCAAACTATTGTTACCCTAAATTTTATTTTTTGCTTTTGGAAAGAAAATATTTTTTGACAGAACAGAGGAGAAATAACACAGGGTTTTTCTCAGAGAATAGACTGATATGAAAATTTGATTTTTTCACACAGGCTGGTTTCTACGATTGCAAGTGTTTTCCTTATAGTAGTATATGAGAAAGAAGAAGACAAACTTCAAATGCAGAGAAGAAAACAAAGAACTGTGTAAAACTTAGGGAAAATATGCAGGTAGACTTTTAAACTTCATTCTCCTCTCTTTCAATCCAATTTTGTGTTTTTAATCCACCACCTTATACAAATAAGTCCTATGAAGGGAGGTTTCCAAATCCTACCTTGTTTTAAGCTCGAATTTTGACGAAAATCCCAGGTTTTGCTTCTGCTGGTTGTTCTCCAAATTTCCTGTAGAAATCTTGCTGTAGAAATTTTCTAGCTCCTGTAGAATGCAGCAGAGCTCCTGTAGAGCCCGATAGGCAGGAGGGTTTTGAAAAAACTAGCAAAAAACTGGTGGAGGATGACTGGTTTTCTACTCTAAAGGTGTTAGACGAACATTGCAGTCAAGAGCTTCGTAACATGTAAATGAACCAAAAGGGTGGTGGAGGCTTCGAGTGCACAGTACTTAACTTTTGGTGTAATCTGCGGTGAGGAGATGAGCTGGCCGGATGGGTACGTTATCCCCATCTGAACCGTTGGTCTGACGCTAGTTTCATTATGGTTCCTCATGCCACTTGATTGCCATCACCTCCCTTACTCCCGTTATCCGTCGCCATCACTACCAGTTTCAAATGCCTTCTTCTCGAGTTAACATGACGCACGTGCCGACTACATATTTGATCAGCAGTTTGAATTTGGACATGGCTCACTTGAATTCCATGGAGATATGTGAATTTAACGAGGATGGCCAATTAGTTGGCCATTGATTCCACGTAATTGACCATTCCCACAGTTCATGCAGTTTTGAAATATTATTCATGCAATTGAGGAGTAGGTTTAGGCACTTACCTGCTTAGTCGTTGTTGTGTTATGCATATTTTGGATTTTGGCACTTCATTTCCTCATTGTTGTTCCTGTTTGCACTCTACATGCTCGGCCTTGGATTGCTTTGATGACCTCTCATTCAAACATCGCTCCTTACATGTTTCATACGTCCCGCTTCGCTAACTCTATCTCTAGAGTATGTGTTTCAAAGGGATCAGCTACTACAGGAATCCTGTAGGATTTCCTGTAGCTGCTTCTCCTTCTGAAATTCAAGCTAATATTTGAGTAGGGCTAAAACTGCTGAAGAAGGTCTCGACTGAAAAGAAATCACAGCTGGAAGATATCAGGTAGGAATGAGTAAAAAAGTTGCTGCCTGTATTTGTCATCAACTTTTTTTTTTGCAGAATGAAAGAAACAAAATTGATGTATGTGGCTATGTAGGAACAAAAAATAAAACAAGTGGAAGTATAGGTGTATAGGGATGGAATGGCAAAATAGGAAGATGGATGGTGGTAAAGAGGTTCACAGGGCTGCTAGATGAATTTCCAACCCTCGAGTTCTGTTTTAAAATGGATTTTGGCCTTCTTGTAATTTCTACAGGATCCTCCTGTAGAAAACACAGAGTTTCCTGTAGGATGTGAAATTTCAGAACAAATGAGACCAAAACATGGGAAATGATAACAGTGATGGAGTGATGGACTATGAAAGTGCATGCAGCTTGGCCATGTCCTTTCCTCTGGTGTGACCCTCATGCAACTTGCAATTTATTCAAAAAAAGTTAGCTTTCTCTTTTTTCCTTTTTCTTTTCTATCTTTTCTTGTTTCAGATAGCTGGGGTGCCTCCAAGAGGTTTTCACCCTCATTGTCTGCCCTGAGCGCCTCTAAGAGGTTTTCACCCAGGGATCTTTTATTCCATTTTTTCCTCTCTGTTTTTTTCTGTTTTTTGTCAAGATGTGGGTGGAGTGGAGACAAGGACCTACTCCACTACCAACACTAATTTACTCAGAGTCTCAATGAACTCCTACTTGGAAGGTGACTTCCTGTAGATCTTCAATCGATGCCCATTGACGAGCATGGGGATGGCTTCTTCATCAATGGTCTGGATAAGGACTGAACCATTGCCATTTCATTTTTCTACTATATATGGTCCCAACCATCTTGTCCTCAACTTACCCTTGAAATATTTGTATCTTGAATCATACAACAGCACTCAATCTCCTGATTGAAATTGTTTCTCTTTGAGGTGTCGATCATGCCATATTTTTTCTAAAGTTGGACTACTTTTGAGTGGAGTAGGGCTTGCATTCTTTGTTCATCCAATCCATTTAGCTAAAGTAATCTTTCCTTTTGTGCATGGTTGAGCTCTAGGTCTAGCTGAGTTGCCATTCTTAAGGTGTTATATTCAAATTCTATGGACAACAAAGCCTTCTTCCCATAGACCAGCTCAAAGGGTGTGAAACCAATGGTGGTTTTCCAATTAGTGTTATAGGCCCACGTGGCCTCAACCAATTCATTTGCCCAATCTTTTCTGCTGTTGCTCACTGCCTTTGTCAAAATCCCTTCCAAAGCTCTGTTAATAACTTCCACCTATCCATTTTCTTGTGGGTGATAAGGGGTGGAAGTTATGTGCTTAATCTTGTGGTCTGTGAGCAGGTCTTCAACTAAATTGGAGGTAAAATGACTCCCTTGATCTGTAACTAACTCTCTTGGGTAGCCAAACTTGTAGAAGATATTTTCCTTTAAAAACTCAGCTACTTTTTCTTTGGTTGCTGCTTTGATTGCCTTTTTTCTACCCACTTCGTCAAGTTGTCCATGCACACAATGATTTAAGACTTCTGTTTTGAAGGAGGGTTGATAGGACCCACAAAGTCCATGCCCCACTTCTCAAATGGCTCGAAAGTCACTTGAGGTTGCAGAGGCATCTCATCCCTTGGAGTCAGTTTCCCCATCCTTTGACATTAGTCACATTGGCTGATGTATCTCTTGACATCTTGATGAAGAGTGGGCCAATAGTAACCTGCCTGCAAAATCTTCAAAGCAGTCCTCTTTGCTACAAAGTGGCCCCCACAAGGTCCATCATGACAGGTTAAGAGGATGTCAAAGACTTCCTCTTCCCTCATACATCACCACAAAATCTGATCTGGGCCAAGTTTGAATAGGCTGCCCCCAATCCAAGTGAATGGGGTGCTTTTCCTCACGATCTTACTCTTCTCTTTTGAGGACAGGTGTGGTGGAAACTATGCTGAAACCAAGTAATTTACTATATCAACAAACTATGGAGAGAGTATTAAAATAGAAAATAAGTGTTCATCTAGCATTTGATCATCCACCATTCCTTCTTCACCTGCAGGCAGATCTAGTCTAGACAGAAAATCAACAACAACATTTTGCTTACCTGGCTTATCAATAATAGTCAAATCAAATTGGTGCAACAAAAGTAACCATCTAATGATATGAGAATTTACATCTGGTTTATTCATCAAATACCTAATTGCAACATGATTAGTGTGTATGAATGTTTGATAACCAGTGATGTAGTGTTTGAACTTGTTTAGGGAATGGACTATAGCCAGGAGCTCATTTTCAGTTACAGTGTAGTTTAATTCTACCTTAGACAGGTTTTTATTGACAAAATATATGGCATAAGGTAGATTCTCTTCAACTTTCCCTAAGGCTGCTCTTATTGCTTTGTTCCAGGCATCTGTGTGAATGTGGAAAGGTAGGGCCCAATTTGGACGTCTCAAGATTGGGGCAGTTACCAACTTACCTTTCAAGGCATCTAGAGCCTCCTGACAGTTTTCAGTCCACATAAACTTGACATCGTTCCCCAAAAGACCAAACAATGGAGAGGATAGCTTGCTAAATCCTTAATGAATCTTCTATAATACCCCGCTAACCCTAGAAAACTCCAAACATCTCTTACCTTCTGAGGAGGTGGGACCCTTTGGATAATAGCAATCTTGTTGGGATCCACCTGTAATCCTTGCTGAGAAATTGTATGACCTAGCACAGTACCTTCAGTCATCAGGAATTCACATTTTCTAGGACTGAGGGACAGGTTCATTTCAATACACTTGGCTAAAACTTTTCCCAGGTTAGTCAAAGCTTCCTAGAAGTTAGAACCATAAGGGGTAAAGTCATCCATATAGATCTCCACTGAATCATGAACCAGTTCAACAAATATGCTCACTACTGTTGTCTGAAAAGTGGCAGGAGCATTGCACAACCCAAAAGGAAGGACCCGATATGCAAAAGTACCCCATGGACAAGTGAAAGTGGTCTTATCCTGGTCTTCTGGGCTAATTTGGATCTGGTTATACCCGCTAAACCCATCTAAGAAAGAGAAGAACTTCTTCTCTGCCAAGCCATCTAACACTTGATCTGTGAAAGGCAAAGGGAAATAGTCCTTCTTGGTGGCCTTGTTCAGTTCTCGATAATCTACACATATTCTCCACTTCCCGTTTTTCTTTGGAACTAGCACCAAAGGAGAAACCCATTCACTGTCAAAGATGGGGTAGATGAATCCTGCATCTAGCAACTTTTGCAGTTCTTCTTTGGCAATGTCCTTAAGGGATGGATTCATCCTCTTTTGAGGTTGCCTAACTAGTTTACAATCTTCCTTAATGTAAATTTGATGAGTACAGATAGAAGGGTGGACTCCCTTCATCTCCTTATAACTCCAAGCAAAAGCATCCAAGTGATTATTCAATAAGCGACACAGTTCTTTTTCCTAAGAGGTGGACAGGGATGAGTTGATCTTCAAAGTTTTTTCTAGGCCGAATTCCACGTTCTTGACTCGGTGGGAGGTCGGATCAGCCACACAAAGATCAGCTAAAGGATTATCTTGGGTTTCTTCCACTAGCTCTTCTAAGGGCAACACATTGGGGGGTGGATTCTGGATCAAGTTTTCCATAAGATCATCCTCGGTTTGTGGACCCCCCATGGTAGTTTCTATTGTACACAATGGTGTAGAATAAAATTCATCCTCATCTTCCTCCTCCAACCATAGGGGTAAATCATGTTCCAGTAGAGGCTGGGCAGGAGGATAGAGGACTAGTTGCTTGGACATATGCCCATTCTTGATTGTCATGTTCCCAGCTTGGCAACTGATGTAGGCATCTACAGTAGCCAACCAAAGTCTTCCCAGGATGAGAGGACACCCAGTGGGCTTTGCCTTTGGTTGGAGAACCAAGAAATCAACAGGGTACTCCTAGGAATCAATAGAGACCATGACATCTTCCACAATGCCCTCGGGGATCACGGTGGAGTGGTCTGCCAACTGCAGTATTGTCAAGGTCTTTCTTAGGGAACCTTGAAGGTTGAGCTTCAGCATAGTGTCCTTAGTCATCACATTATTGGAAGCTCGTGGATCAATCAAGGTATGGGGGATTATGGTGCCATTGATGTGGACATCAACTACTAGACTCCCAAGGTCTAGATATTTTGGATAAATTACCTGCCCCAACATCAGATCGGAAAGTTTTCCTATGACATTGATAGTCGGGGCATCTCTCCTTCGCCTACTTGGGTGTTTAAAGCACTTCTCCTTGATTATCGTGTTGTATATAGGCACATCCTTTATGGATTGGAGAAGGGGTATTTTTACACATAAATATTTCAGTTCTCCCATAATTTCAGTTTCTTCTGGGGTCGGTTGTGTGGTTCCAATTAGTCTCTCAGGAAAGGGTGGAATGGCTTTTGGTTCACTTTCCTATTTCTCTTCTTCGTCCTCCTTAGGAGGAGGTTGGCTATCTGGGAGGACCTCCCAGATCGTAGGTTGATCTCCTGAATCTCCATAGCATAGGTATGGCATCTTGTTTCTCCAGTATATACCTGCTGGTCCTGTCTGTTATTGGGGTTCGGTTCAATTGAGCAGGTATTTGGGGTTGTCTTAGAGGAGCTGGAGGTAATGGTTGTGGTTGAGTAGGTGGTTGAGGCAAGAGAGCTGGAGGAGAGTTGTATTGGGACCTCCACCCCTGATGAGGTGCATTCCACTGAGGTTGTGGCTAAACATGGGAATGAAACGAATGAGCAACAGGTTGAGTATGGTATTGAGATGAATACGACCAAGGAGGGGGTGTGGACCAGGAAGGATGAGTACGGGGACCCCAAGAAGGTATGTGAGTGGATTTATTGGGGTTGTCATAAGCCTGGGATGTCCCTTACATTCCCTGCTAGTAAGTTCTGGGTCCATGCAGCGTCCTTTGGTTCATGAAGTAGAGTGGTTCAGTGGCTATTTCAACCCCTTGGTACATAGCTTTAAATCCAAGTAAGGATGGACACTGATTGGTAGGATGGTGTTCTTCACACACAAAACACACTTCTATAGAGTGCAATGGACATTCGTTCCTACGATGCTTTCTAGTGAATTTGAGACAAAAGATGGCCAAAGCCCTCTCAGCTTCTTCTTTCTTCTTTTGGATTCGCAAGGTATCCATTTGCATGGCAATCATCTATCTCATCTCACTTTTGAAATCTTCCATCTGATTTTCAAATTTGTTTTTAAGGAATGAACTAGATAAGGGGGTACTGGCTAAAAGTTGACTTCCCCTACCTCTTTTTCTGGCTGCCCTGGAATGGTTTCTAAACACAGTCTTGATGTCATCATAAGGTAGATAGTAGATGTCTCCCCCAGTGAGCAAGTGGAGGGTATCTAGAAGGTCTTCAGGGACTCCTCTGAGCATAACCAACTTCAGAGATTCGGGGTCAAGTGTGCACCTAGCCCTTTTATAACTGAGTTGAAACCTCTCTTCATAGTCTTCTAAAGATTCATCACTTCCCATGGTCATTCGAAAGATTTTTTCCTTTGTTTCCTTTGAACTACAATAGTCACGGTATTTTTTGTTAAAGGCTTGCTACATCTGATCCCAGGTTTTGATATTGTTTCCAAGTAACCCCATGAACCAGTGTAATGCTGCATCCTTGAGGGTAGAGGGAAAGAGTTTCAACTTTTACTCGTCTTCTACATACTCATAGGTTCAGCAAAGGACAACAAACTCAAACAAGAAGGAATCAGGGTCTTCAGTAGTCAATCCATGGAAGTGAGGTAAGGCTGAGGGACTTATGTTTCTCATCTTTGTGTCCCCATTGGTCTCTCGGATGGAAAAGGTGCCTTCTATTCTCTGCCCATTTCCTCTACCGTTTCTGTTTTCAGCCATGGTCTCAAGAGGAATGTTTTCTTCCTCTTCTTCTATTATAGGATCTTCGTATATCTCTGGAGGTTCACCTATAGGTTCTTCTGGATCACTGCCACCAAAGAAGAGAGAAGGGTGACTTAGTGATATGTTGGGGGTGTTGGGTAGGAATTTTCTTGAATTGCCTCTGTTCCTACGAGGCATGAAAGGAAATCTCTTTTTTTGAATTTTTGTGTTTCTTTTTCTGCTTACACCTGCAAAAACTCGAAATGGATTGAGCAACAAATTGCAGCTAACTAAATAAAGCTTGCTGAAATGAAAATTGCAGAATTGAAATGAAATCAAGAGATATCTAATCTAATTTTGCTGAAATGAAATTGCAGTATTGAAAGGAAAGCAGGAAATGACTAATTTACAATTGCTGAAATGAAATTGCAAAATTGAAATGAAGGCGGGAAATTTCTAATCTACGCTTGCTGAAATGAAATTGCAGAATTGAAGTGAAAGTAGAAAATATCTAATCTACACTTGCTGAAATGAAATTGCAGAATTGAAATGAAAGTAGGAAATGTCTAATATACTTTTGCAGAAATGAAATTACAGAATGGAAATGAAACAATTACTCTACTCTTGCTGAAATAAACTACTTAGTAAAATGTTTGAGTAGAAAATAGAAGAAAAGAAGTAATCAAAAATACTCTAATGCTTCCACGACAATGGCGCCAAAAAGAGTGGTGAGCTCCAATATTTTAGCAATAATGCTGCAACTCCTAGGGCTCCCTTTTTTACTTTTATCAACCCGGCAATTCGTAACAAACTTGAAAGCGACGGTGTTGTATGCACAAGTACTAGCTCTTATTGCATGCTGTCACTTGATCAGCTGGCACATGTTTGCTAGGAGCTCAAGCCAACTTCTATGAGTTCTCAGAAGAAGCTTTTAATTGTGATGGAAGAAAGCTAACTCAAAAGAGGCTATTATACATGCAGAAAGAGGATGAAAGCTGAAAGGAAATGCAAACCCTAGCAAACTCTAGTTTTATCCACTAACCCTACTTTTGCTAGAAAAAGAGTTGAAACTACTGAAATGGATGCCATGGACTACTATCAAGGTAAAATGCATGTACTTAAGCTACTTCTAAAGGAAAATGTGGAAGAACCATCTTTTTGTACTTTTGACCAATTTTATGCAGAATTATTATGCTTGTGTTCTAACTATTTGATTGTGCAGGGGTTGGGTGGCGAAGGGAGATGGAGTTGGATTTTGCAGATGATGAGGAAGTTGTGGAAGGGTCCTAAGAAGTCCCTAGCACCTTTATGGAGATTTCAATGAAGATCAAACATGAGAGAGATGGTTGGATTAGTTCAAAGGATAAGAAAGCGATTTTGCACAAGAATGTAGAAATTAGGGGATTCTGGGAAAGTATGGCGAATGAGTGGAGGAAATCTTGAGAGATGGACTGGAGTAGGTTGGGTGATGAAAGGATGATAAGATAAAATGGTATTCAAGTGAGTTGCACACCTGCTTCTGAAAACTGATTCAAGGAGAATTAAAAAAACAAAGTTTTGCCTATTTTAACCTAATTCTGACCTAAAAACCAGGAAAGTGCTGAACAGAACTTTATGGATAGGAAGTTATGCAAGAAAGCTATTAAAATTGATCAAGGAAAAACCTAAGCATGTAAATACAACTGATATCAACTTATCCAACTCGAAATCACACACTAGCAATTGCATTGGAAAGCAAAAGTAGTGTTTTGGTGGAAGCAAGAGTGCCTTGGTCTCTATTCATGGTCCTAAGGAGGGAGAAAGAAAGGAGATCAAGGTCTGCTTGGTAGCCTTTTTGTGAATCTTTTTCTATTATTGCAGAAAACTAACTAATCAACCTGAAGCAAGAACAACTATTCTAATCATCAAAAACAACCTAAATAACAAAGCACGATTTAACCTAAACAACATAAATTATTTCATGAATGCAAGAAAAGAACATATAAATACACAAAGGAGGTGTTGGGCTCTTGGGTTGGACCCAAATCCAAGAGCTACATCCCCCTAAGAAAGATCATAGCTGGTTTAATGCCAGATTCATCTTCATTGATCAAAAAATAATAATTAGATCACAAAACTATCTGCAAAAGGAGCTTGAAAATGAGCTGAATACAACTATTGCACTAAAGTGCGAAAATAGTCTATCCAATGGCTAACATAATGAGGCCTAAGGCCTTCTTATTTATACAAGTGAGGACTCCCAACAGTACTCCTAAACTTTAGGAACTTGGCTGCCAAAACTGCAGATAACGACAACTTCACTAGACCTGCTCAACTGCCCCTTGAAATCATCATTTTTGGTTGTTATACTCTGAGCTATTGATGGAGAACCCAAGGAAGGGGTTATTTAATGTAGGAGACACCCCTCCTATAAGTCCTCAACCCTGTTTCTTTGAATTTGGCTACCAATCTGCTCACAAATGCCCGATCTTGGTCCAAAAATGTCCAAAACTCTGTAATAAACACTCATTAGACTGCGTGGTAAAGTGACTATCCCCATTCATTCAATTGACATAAACATATTAAAAAACATGCACAAAACTGTGGAGAATGGTGTATTAAATGGAAACAATAGGAAAAATGAGCGCATATAGTTACCCATTTCAAGGGCTCATCAGGGACTTCTACTGAGTTGTATTGCGCTCTCCAACAACTCCACACAAGGGCTCAAGGTAATGAATACATCCCTCTTTGATAGTTAGTTGTTGAATATGGACATTCATGTATCTTTGTGACAACTGCAGATAATCTTACAGTCTGCCAAGGGTCCCGAGAAGACACTTGAGAGTTCCTTCATATTCCATACACCGTGCATTGATCCCTATAGCAATCTCGACCCTATAGATTCCAACCCTACGGGGTTTTAGATACATTTGGATCTAATTTCTAACCAAAAACCTCAATCAATGCCTCTGGCCTCATGCAACCCCTTTTTCCTCCTACATAGCCATTCCTCACCCTTAGCCACCCCTGTTTTCTCCTGTGAGCCTGAACATTTGGCCTTGAGTAATTCAAGACATCTCCCTAAGTCTTTAGCTTCCCTTCTAGCTTGATTAGTGAACAAGTCGCACGACCCATAGCTACGATAGATTAAATCTCATGACCGGTGTGACCACATGATCGGTACGAACCCCATGACATACGAATCCTATACTGAGTCACTAAGTTGCACTCCTACCCTTGCGACCCCTTCAGGCTCTTTCCCTTACAACCTACCTAAAGATCTCCTCACAACATCTGGAACTAATTTTATTTAAGAAATATCTCTTATTTTTTTTCATGTTGTCACTCTCATCATGGGATTGTTTTTTGACATAATAGGTAACATGGATCTTGAGTGCATCTCCATATCCTCTTTAGAAGACAAGATGGAACCCTCAACTACAAAGACCACTCGTAGAAGCTCGGGGATCCATTCATTGGAAATCTATCAGTATGAGGAACCACCAATCTATGGAGACACGACCTGCAATATCAGTAAGACTACAAGGGTCTCTTGGTACAACATCTATGAAGAGTTTCCCAAGCTAGATATACCAAAAACCCAGGAGGATTTCCCAATGTACCTAAATGTCAAGAGGTCTAAACTCCACAAGATATCGTAACACCCTCCTATATTTCTGTGCACTGAAACTATCGATTAGGTCCTACAAGACATAAATAGAGATTCATAGATGGTGAGGGACCATACTGGCACACGCTTAGCAACAATCTCTTTTGTAGATATTTCCACTTACTATAGAGTCCCTAAGAAGTAGTAGACCTTCAGTACCTCGTGGCTCTCTGGATTTGTAACACCAACTAAAGAAAATCCAAGGGAATAGTGGCAGGACCCATCTAAATTTTGGGTTGGAGCAGATAAGTGTACAGGACAGAGGGGCTAGGAAAAGTTTATCAGTTGATTGCCAACATGATGTGCCACATGTGTGACAAAGAATATTGTGATATATTACACAGGACCTGGGTCCCTCTCATGTACGTTGTCACCACTCATGGAAGAGTCATCAACTGGTAGAGCATTCTAATGTCGTCCCTAAGGACAAACATCATTGCAGCTAAGAATCCCAATCCAGAGCATCCACCAGAATTCTACATGGATTCGTACATCCTATATGCCCTCTACACAAGATGTCATTTCGATAATTGGATCTATAACTGGGAAACATCAGTAGCCAACCCCATGCACCACCACTACAGGGTCTTCTAGGTCACTGTCTATAAGGGAATCACATATGGTATTTCCAAATCTTTTATTTCCCAACTATAACAGTAGGTATTGGGGGAGGAGCCAACGTGGATGTCGAAGAGGGATGCGGAAATCGTTGTCAAGGTGGCACATTGGTTCCCCATCTAGGATGGTTCGTTCATTATATTTTTTGGTACCCATAAGGTGCCTCATGCTCTGCCCAAGTTTTTCACTATAAAGTACTCTTGGAAGAAGCATGCTACGAAATGATGCAAGGATTTTTGAAGGTACTAATCAATGGTAAGAAGAAACCATGGATGACCTTCCTGCTCATCATTAGAGCATATGTAGTTGAGAACTTCAAACAAGTGGAAGAAGAAGTTGAAGCTTTGAAGGGTAGTCACCTTGTAAACCTCAACAATTAGACATACAATCCTAAGAATTTCATGGCTTCCCACTGCAAGAAGGAAAAATTTAATAGGTCATATTCACATGCCAGCCAGGATCAAAAAGACGTGGTAAAGGATTGGTGTAATGCCACTAGGGAACTGAGCCCTAGTGAGAAACATGAAAGAGATGAGGAGATCCTTGATCACTCCCAAGAAAATGTCAATCTTCAAGAGAGAGCCTCCACCGTAAAGAAGAAACAACAGGAGACATAGAAAGCCACCTTGAATTCAGAGAAGCAAAATGAGAAATATGTCAAAGATATTCCGAGTGACCCAGAAAAGGAAGACAATAACGAAATGCTGGAACAAAGGAATTCCACCTTGGAAAAGAAGAAACAAGAGCTCAAGAGAAAAATGGAACAAGAGCTCACACAGTCTCAAGAGTCCGGTGACCAGGGCCAACTCAAAAAGGAGAGGCGACAGGAAGAGTAGGAAAGGAAGAAACAAGTAGAAGAAACGCAGCATGAGGAATGAAGGGTCTAGGAAGAAGTAGAGAAGAAAACATAGCAAGAAGAACATGAGGCTAAAGAGGAGGAATATAAGAAGAGGCTAGAATAGAAGTTAAAGGAGAAAGAATAATAACTGAAGTAGACCTAAGAGCTCAAGAGGAAACATGCACTAGTAGAACAAGAGAGGAAGTAGCTGGAGGAAGAACTAAGGAAGAGTAAGGAGGAAGAAAGCAGGAGAGTTAAACAAGGAGAGACTAGTTAGACATCTGAGTTTGACATGGAACAATATGAACCACCCCCATTAGATGTTCCTCCTTCTACTCCCCTCATTGGAGGGCACCTTCCCTTACAAGAGATGGGCTTCATGGAGGAGCAAGAAGAGGAAGTCCTAGATCTCACTAAGCTTACGTTTGACCAAGTTAGCCTCAAAATCATGCAGGAAAGGAAAAAGTATAATGCTAGAAACCCAGTGGAGCCCTTATCGATCGGCATAGCTAAGGAGATTTTGCTTAACACCACTATGAATCCAGAGATGATTGCGTTGGCTAAGACAACTTTGGTAACCACCGCAGAACATAATGTAGCATGAATGAGAAAAGATATCACGGATCTTTAGAATAGGCTTTATGCATCAGAACAAAGTTCCATTAGAGAAGAACAAGAGAGAAAGAGAGAAGAAAAAGAAAAAGTAGCCCTCTGTTTAATTCACTCAAGCACAATGGAGTTCCAAGAAGCAATTAAAGGAGAGGCGAAGACCCTCGGGAAAGCCATGGTGATAATCTATGAGGAGATGCCAAAGCTACACCACACAGTGGCCCTAACCTTTACTATACAGGCTCATAGAAAAGAAGGATTTGCAATTTTGAAGGAAGTCGTGGTTGCTCTAGATAGTATGAATGAGTAGTCTATCAAGTAACTAGGAGCACCCACAGTAGTTTTGAAGAAGGTTTGGATCACCATGCAAAATAGCAATGTTAATCTCCACATGAAGATCCAGTCAAAAGACAAAATAGCCAAATATATGGACAAGGTGTTGGCTTCACACAGACACCTTTTTAGCAACCTAGAGTCTATGATCCAAATCTATGGAGTTCCATCCATTGGGGAAGTCAGACATGCGAGGAAGAAGGAAGATTTCTCAAGGGAGGTGAGGGCCTTCGTTGATACATATAAACATGCATCCCTTGTAGAAAATATCCCTGTTATTAAAGAGAATATCACGCACTATGTGGTGGAACTGGTAAGGTTGTATACCAAACTGGTAACTTTGAGTAATAAGGTGCATGCCAAAAGGAACACCCTCATACCAGATGCACTTGAATGCCTACATAGGCATAATGAAGTGAAGGCACATATCACTCCCATTGTAGCCAAGTACAATCTGTGGCACACATACCCAATGCAGCAACTCAACCTAGACATCCCTGAACTTACTATTGTTTGATTGATAGATTAGATTAACAACTTATTTTGTGATTTCTTAAATTAGATAGGATAAGACATTTTTGGAATGTAGATGGTGATAAGGAAGTCCAAGAGTCACCAGGTAGTTGAAAGGTCATAAGGAAGCCCAAGAGTTGGGGGTAGGCCAAGGGTCACCATCATTCTATAAATACACCCTCATGACACATTGTATAGGACTTTTAGCTGAGGACCTTTTGGGACATATTGTTTTAGAGAACTTATGATCTTCTATTTGATGCAAGGAGTAATTGTTATGTTCCACTATTGGATTCCACAAATCTTTTATGTAGTAATTCCATGAGTATTTTCACTTGATGGATCGGATGTTCCTGAGATTTCTTTGATGGTCTGTTCATGTGCTATCTCATACTACAAACCTTATTTTGCTATACGTGGATGCCAGGATGGTCTATGATTTGCTAACTCTATGTTTATATGGGTGAATTGGGTCACCGATATTGGCATAATCTATCATTGACTATATGTTTACTTATGCTTATAGATGTTTGATTACTATGAACTGTTTTATAGTTGTTAAGCACTTTATTTTATGGGCATGAGCCTTATGTGCATGAGTCTTAAAAATTTTACTTTCATGCATATATGTAGAACTAACGAGGCAGATGCAAATGTAATACATAATTATCTAATGAATCAAATACTATATTAAATTCTTGAGGAATGTGTTCATATGTAATAAAATGAAATTAACGTTCCAAGGGTCGTACCCTTAAATAGTGACGTAACAAGGTTGGATTGCGAATGTGGTAATGATTTTTCAATTGCGTAATGACTAGTTGAGAGTCTAACCTAACCACCAGATTGGAGATGTTCGAAGATGACACTTCAGTAAGAAGTGCAATTATAGACATCTAGTCAGCAATATTGTTGGTGGCACTGCTAAGAAAAACTCCCCCAGAGCTAAGTAGTTCCGACTTAGGTGTGTAAATGACCCAAGAAATTGATGCAATGTGTCGTTTGTGACGACTGGCACCATCCACGTATCCTATGTATGGTAAGGGTAATGAAGAAATCTACATTACAAGAGACATGCATGAGACAAATACTAATAAAAATCCAAAAAATCTAGTTACAAAAAAAGAAGCAAAACTTATAAATACATAAAATTACAAAGAAAATGCCTAGTACAATACTAGGCATAATACTTTTTTCAAATAGAGCCCATTTTGGGGCTTCGCGAGTGGGATTCCTTCACAATCTTGAAGTTCATAGGAACATCTTGAGAGGACCTTGGTAACAACATATGGACCAATCCACAATCATTGAAGCATTCCTATCCCCAAGGGGCTGTGCTTTTGATCATCGAGTAGAACAAGATCACCCTCTTGGTAAAAATGAGGCTTTACATTTTTGTCATATTAGACTTTAACTCAATGCTTGTGAGCATCGAGGGCTAGTGTGGGATCTTGATACATCTCGTCAAGATGATTGAGTGTTACACTTGGTAGATATGATGCTACATGATATGGCATAGGGAAACCTTCCCTACCAAACTTGGTCCATTTTCTAAAAAACAATGTTTTAAATCCCATACATGATTTCCCCCTATCTAAAGTGTGTGTACACATGGGTTAGTTTATACCCAACCCATTTATATGTGTTAAAACATGAAAAAAATATAGCCTCCATTAATTTGGGTAGGTTTTATGGGTTTGACCTTATACCCACCTACTATAGCCCGTTTCCCAACTATTTCCAAACTAAAAAAACCAACTTGGACAAGTATAAATACATCTCCATGGGAAGGCCTAAAGGAGGAGGAAAGATTAGATATTGATGTTATAGTTGATTACATCCTTGATAAAATCTGAAGATATCCTTGTGCATTCTGCACTCCCAAGTCATAGGAAACCCCTATTTCCTTCTTGAGATGTTCATCATCCCTTCATGAGATCCTTATGTATACTTATGCAGGATGACTACTGAAGCCTGGGCAGGATGGATTTGGAGGAAAGTTTCACTTGGAGCCAGTGCATGACATAGGTTGTAGTTCTTCCGTATTTTCTTTAGCTTACATTAATAAAGAGGCATTGTCTTGTTCATGATGATTATGGTCTTTATGCATTAATTTATGTCATGATTTTCTTATAAAATATTTCTTTAATGCTTATTTTATTACATGCTTATATGACCTAACCTTGATATCATGAACATGCTTTCAGTTGGTTTTGGTGTATATGCTATGCCTTGAATGAATAACAGGTCTTAAAGTGTAAGGAAGAAGCAGAGGGTTTGAACCCTACGAGAATGACTTCAAACGTAGGACCTACAGGTAAGACCTTTTGTACCAAGTTTAAATGTTTAAGTATTATGACTGCTTGTTTGTGTGTCTCTTTATGCCGTATTCCTTCTTCTCTGTTGTGGTTCCAAAACCAAGACCCTAGGGTGATTCTACCGTAATAGAATTATTGACTCCGTTGGGGAAATAATTCTTGTTTTCCCTAGGTTGGGTTGTTTCTTCTTGATCAGGGCCTACTTGATTGATTTATTGCTTTTATAGTGTATGTGACCTGTTTGCTTCCTCGGCATCAAGTCTGATCTTTTTGATCAGGCCTGGATTTTTTGTTTTTCTTTATTGAGATTTATATACACATTTTTCAGAGGATGCAGTAGTGTATACACACAAGTTTTCTTTGTTTCAATCGTGTATACACGTTGATTTGTATTTGCATAGTCACGTATACCTTATTTTGAATAAAACTTTCAAAATCCTAGACTTAGTTAAGATTGTTGCCTAATGGTTTTTGCTATTTTCTGATCATTCACTGTCAGTAAAGCTCTACTTTCTTGCAAGTTTTCAGTTTCTAATCTTCTTGTTGAAAAACCTATTCAACCTAGGGTTTGATTTTCGAGCAAAGTTTCAATTTGGGATTTGGGTTCAAGGCTTCTTGTAGAAGTTCTTGGTTGTTCTAACTTTGTGGAACAAGAAACTGGTTGTAGTTTTGTTTATAACACAACTTTCGGATTTATTTTCTTTTCTTTCCTTTTTTTGTTAACCTATTTTGTTTTTCATGGTTTTTGAGTGCCTCTTTCACAATATTGAATGTCTTTCTTGATGTTCTTTTTGTTTGTTGAATTCCATTATACTGTTCTTTAGATCAATCTATGCAAGTCTATAGTCCTTTTTTGTTTCAAGTTTTATTATATGAATGATGTGCATAGCTTGCGAATTTTGGGACTCTTTATGCTTGTTTTTGGTCTTGGATTTTTAGTAGTCTTTGTATTCTCAAAAACTTCTTTGGGTTCTTTAAAAAAGAAAAAGACAAAAACATTGTTCTTGCCTTTATTTTTCTTTTCAGTTTTTTGTATTTGGTTTCTTGATTATTTTTGATCAATTGTGAACTTATTTTGATTGGTTTTTCTTGGTTACGAGGGAAGTTTTTCATTGAATTTGTGCCCTCCTTATAATCAAGTTCTCTTATTGATCTTGTGAAGGAACAAATTTTATTATTGTATGAGAATTCATAGAATCTTGCATCATCATTATAGTTTTCACTATAGGAATTTTAGTTTTTTTTTTAGATTTTGAGTGTGTGGAGTGTGTTTTCTAAAAAAAATAAATAAATATCTTTTACAAGTTTATTTATAGAACCTGATAGAAATATCTTTTCACTGAAGAAAAATAGTTTCATTTTCATATAGTAAGTTTTTATTGATTTATTTTGTGTCAAAACACCACAAGTTACACTCTCATTCTACCTGTGACCTAAAGTACAACCTTTTAAAATCAAGTGGTTAATTAAAAAGAACTAGAACATTTTTTTATTTGTCATTATTTAAATTAACAAGTCTAGCTCTTTAGGGCCTTGGAATAGTTGTGTGGAGAGTTAACTCTCCAAGGCCACTCAATCTGTTAAACATAAATGCTGAATAATGAGTGAAACCCGGTGTCGTTAGAAAGACCGAGAAAGCAAGAGGGAGAACAAAGACAAGGAAAGAGAGATACCCCCTCTCCTAAATGTTGTATCTTAGCCCGAGACTATTCTGTGTGGATTTGGATACAAACTGGAGTCCTTAGTTGCTATTGCTAGGGACCAATAGGTGGTTGTGGAGGGGAACCTTGTGGCACTTGAGGTAGACATTGCATCATAGTCATTAGTACTTCTAGAAGGTATCCTTGTGAAGCTTGCGTACTTGCACTGACAGAGGATTTTGATTGGAGGTTAGTGTAATTTTTTATGTTACTTTCGCTAGTGTTATCCTCCACAATATCCCATGGCTCAGAAAGGATATCGAAGGAGGTAACCTCAAATCACTTAGGGTTCAACAACAAGCCCTGCTCAACCAAATAGGGCTCTATCTATAAATCTCATAGCCAAATATGACTAGAGTGGGAACAATATACTAGGCTAGGTATGTTCAGCTCTAGGGTTTTGAAATTTAGGGTTTTACTTGATTAGGAGTAAAATCAGGGAGCTAGGTCAAAAGATCAAAGGTTTCAGTTGCAAGAGATATAGAGGAGCATGGTAGGTATTGTTTTGTGATAATTTAAGAGTTGGTCGATTTAGTTTAAGGTGGAAAAGAAAATATTCAAAATGAGCATGGCAAACATGAATTCACTTATGAGAAGACTAAGTAGACAAAATGATATTCCTAAACAAAGTAGAGCTTAATTAAAGTAATTATGCTTAAGGCCTCTTAGGAAAATCACTGAAGAATGAAGATATGGAAAAGAGACTTGTATATCATTCATATAAAACTATAACAAAGAGAAAATATTATCACAAACTTAGAACACAAGAATTCCTTAATAATAGTTGCAACTGTCCTTTGATTTCCTGTAAAAAGTAATGAAATACAAGCTACAAGAGTTCCACTCTCTGATGTCCAACCCTTTCTCTAACTTAGATTGCGTTACATATAGATCAAAATATTAGTTTTCCCCTCTCAATGGTCGAATCCAACATTCAAGGAAATTCTTACAAGAATATCTTCAACAATACCTAAGACTAGGGAGGTTAGAAACCAACTCCCAATTTAGTACAAAACTGAGTCATTTGACCATAGGAACCTGTACAAGCATGAATCTACTTAATTTTTACTTTGAAAAACATAATTACACCTCAATGCATCATCACAACCCCTAAAATGACAAATTACATCAGCAAAAGTCAAACTAGACTGACCAAACTGAGAAAAATGAGTTCCAGGAAAAAAACGTAGCGAATGGCCTGAAAATGTAGCGTCCCTAGAGAAAATGTAGCATGTTTCTTGTAAGTGACTTTTGGAAGGGTTTCCAAGCTCCAAATCAAGATATGAAAAATTTTGGAGAAATATCTACCTGTCTACTACACCATAGAATATTCAAGCACTAAAAAAGACTAATCCTAGACCTCCAAAAAACATTTCTCCCAAAGCTACTCCAAAAACGTAGCACACCTCTGAAAAGCATGGCAAAAAGGTGTTTGCTTGGTATATTTTTGAATTTTTGACCTAGAAAAAGTTGTTGACATAGATCTTCGGTTACATAAATTTATTTTGTAGGTCATAAGGAATCCAAAAATGTAAAATTTTCATGATTTGGAGGCCTCCAGCAAAAATGTAGCATGGGACACGCTAACTTTTCTGCCCAAAAACTATGTAAAATGTCAAAAATGACGAAAATCTTCCAAAATTTCCAAAATCTGTTCAAAGTGTTTGAAATTTGTTCCTTGTAGCTAAGTAATTATTCTTCAAGCTATGAGTGAAGCCTTAGGCAACAAATCAAGCTGGTCCCCTTGTTTTGTTGAATTAGGGTTTCCCTTAGTTTTTTCTTTAAGTTTTGAATTCCGAATTGGGAAACCCTGTTTTTGGTGTAATAACGTCTATCCATGTGCCTTTGAAAGTTAGTGGCCATGTTGGCCCTTTTAAGGAGCTTCTCCAAGTGACAATTAATTTTATCCAGCCAATACTACCTAATTTTCTCAAAATCTTGTTCAATGGATTTGTTAATGTCTTGCTGCTCCAAAGGCGTAGATGGATCACTCATTTGCTCTCCTTTCCTCTTCATACCCTTGTTTCTAGGCATCCTTGGCTTTACTTGAACTTCAGTGTCCTCCATTTTCTCTAAACCAATGAATTTATTACCTTTGCCTCGCTCATCCTCTACACCCATTCTAGGTTTTGACATTAGCATTCGATTCACTTTGAGTTGCCTATTCTCCTACTGCATAAATGCAATCGTGAAGTTGGATTTAGAAAAATCATCCTTTAAACCTCTAATCTAAGCCTCCTTCTCCATTACAAGTTCCTTCAATGATTTTCCTTGATTTTCATGAATATGTTCATGGAATTATGTCTCATGGTGATGTGGAGATGCTTCCCTGACAACTGAAGTAGGCTTTTCCCTTTGCTCTTTTCTAAGAGAAAATAGAAGCCTCTTCCCTCTAATGTAGGTCTGAGTGATTTCTTCCCTAGTTGTATACTTCACTGAAAATCTAATAGATGAGTCAACCTCCATTGGTTTGGATGATGTTGGTGGTGTACTGTGGCTAGTAGGCTTACTAGTAGAAGTCATAGATATTGTGGAATACGTGAAGGTTTCCCAAGACATGTTCATATATTCAAGCTGGTGTAGGAAAATGATTTTAATCAAAGAATGGTGGTAGAGACTAGCTTGGTGATCACCCTTTCTATTTTTCACTTTCTTTTCCATTTTAACTAAATTTTTGTAGAGGTAGTGAGGTAGGTTTAGAGGCCTTACACTGGTGAAGTGCATCAATAATCTGATATGATACTTATACACTATTGAAAACATGCCTGCACATGTAAAATATTTCATAATTAATTTCATTAAAGGAGAAAAATTTTCAAGAAATAGTCCAAAAGGAAAAACACTCTTTGGAGCCTCTTTATTTTGATTTTTTGTGAAAGTTCTATAGTTTAGAACATCCAAATCTGAGTGTTTGAACCATTTTTCTCCACTATTTGGTATCCCTGTAGCTGTAACTATGGCCTCAATTGAAATGATGAAGTTGAACCCTACAATTCTAACCTTATTACTCCTAAGTTTTGTGGCAAAAAGACTAGTTAACTTGGCATGATATCCTACTTGTTAAATTTTCTAACAAAACCCTAAAAAACCCACCTTTTGAAAACATTGTCTGGAAAATGATGAAAACCTCAATTCTTTGGTGTCAAGTGGCTCAAACCTTGACACCTAACCTACTTTGTTGTACGGCTTATTTCCTCCCTCCATTTTTTACAATTCCAATGCAAAACCCTAGTGTAAGAGATGGGAAAAACAAATTTTTTAGAGGGAGTAGGGGATTGCGATTAGTGTATTTAGATGAGGGGATGAAGGGGTTGGGGAGAATATATGTGAGTAATAAAAATTGGGGAGGTAGGGAGTCGTGTTAGGAAACTTAGGGAAGTGGAAAATGATAAATAGAGGGTAGGGACTAGTGTAGGAAATTTAAACACAGCCCTAACCCTAAAACTGCCAAAATACAGCATGGAGACTAGGGCTAGGGGTTTGGAAATGAGTGAGGAAGGGTAATGAAGGTTGTGGGGAGTGTATTTAGGTATGAGGAAGGGTATGATAGGTAAGGAATTATGTAATTCTTTGTAATTTCGAAATACGGAACTTCACCCACCAAAACGCAGCATGGTTGGCTGAAAACACAGCGTGGAGCTTTAGAGAGGTTGTGCTACACAATATTTTGTCACACTTCCTCGTGACATACCTCGAAATTCCTGAAACATGACCATTATGCAGTGTACTCATTCAAATATGTAGTTTAGATCCTCCCTGAGACATTGATTAGAAAATTCCTTGAGCTTCCCCTAAAGAAATAACTCTTAAACCCTAATTTGAGGATCATCGCTCTTATGAGGGTAAAAACCGTGATTGTCACATGTTACACTATGCCAGACCCATGATGGCAGATCTCATTTTTCTTATATACCCGCAATGATCCCAAAAAAGAAAATTTCCCAAAGAGGATGAGAAGCTTAGTGATCTAGAAACTTCTGGAGCGATCAGTTGGAGGTTGTTCGGTGTAGATGAGGTTGAATTCTCCCAACTTAGCTTCTTGGTATTATCCCTATGAGATAGCTACTTGAGATGAGGGCCTGATACTATCTTTATAGAGGTCCTAACTCCCTTTCATAGCCTATATATTCAACCTCTCCCATTTCCAAATGGTTTGTCAGGTTAGGGGCTGGTTGGTCTTTGTCTATTTGCACCCTTATGCTAAGCTTGTGCCTAGAGGCTATTCATTAGACTTGGAGAAGAAGTTCTTGGAGATTTCTTGGCTTGGACTTGGATTACCTCTCAAGGAGAGCCTTTCAACATCAAGGATTTGGTTGTAATCTTCCCTTGATTTCTTAATAATATATAACTGTTGGTTCATCTTCGAAAAATATATATGTTCATGTATTATTTATCTTGACATTCCTTGATAAGTCAAGTAGGTTGTTATTGGATTTGCTATTGGTTTTGGCATGATTTGTTGTCTCTTGATCACTTGTGAAAGTACATAAAAATTGAGAGAAGCAAGAATAAGTTTGTGACATAAGCAGTTCAAGGACCTCAACAAAGGAAATTGGAATAACATCAGAACGAGGTAGGGCATCTCTTTTGTTCTGCTTTTCAATTATAAGCTAGGAATATGTATAGTTGATTGTCTCTTTAGTTTCTAGACTAACTCATTGGGCTAGAGGGATCGTCTCTATTTGTAGAGAGTATTAATCTTGTCAATAAAATGTTGGCTCCACTGGGGAACGCATGATCCTTTCCTTTCAATCCCTCACCTTGATCTTTTGTCTAGTTTGACCAACCGTCAATTTTTCGACTTGTCTACATCAGTCTAGGTGTATACAATTACTAATTATTGCCTTAGAGTGTTAATTTTGGATTGTTTCTTGGAATATTTTAGTTTTTTCCCATATTCCTTGCCCATCATGGGTTTAACCTTAACAATCACAATGGCATCACTGTTTTTTACCTTTTTAATCGCGATGAAATTTTTTTTCTTCATTTTTTGGTCATGTTGAAATCATCACTAATATTGTTATACAAAGGAAAGATGCCATTGCGGGCTTTCCTATGCGAAGTAGGGATAATCGCGGGTTTGGGTGTATAAAGTAGAAATGATCCTTGAATGTGAGAAATTTTTAGTTTTTCCTAAGAATACAGTGTGTCTTAGCCGCTAAGGTCTTTTCCCATCCTCTATGCTTAGATTTTTCAATGTTTTGATTGACTTCCTTGATTAATTTGCAAACTTTGCCTCATTGGCTTCGAAGTGAAATGTGACTGAGTTCTAGGGATTCTATTCAATTGGTCGTCACTTGTTGCTTGTTGGTGTCGCCATGAGATGTTTCTTTTGCTGATTGATTGAGTGCTGTTTTCTGTGGAAATTGTTGAAAACATTGTTTTGCATTTGTTTTAGATTGTATTTCTAAATATACTTTTCGTGAAAATGCATTAGATTAGTTGCATTCAGAATTTATTTTTTGAGATTCATCATTGAGAATAGATCACATTTTTCAATGATTGAAAGCTAAAGATTGTATTAGGTGCATCAAATCATTCAAAACGAAAAGAAAAACATAATTCATATAAGTGCATCTTTGTAAAGTCAAAATCATTTTTTCTTTTGAAAAGTTGCATTTAGGATAGTGAAAAGTGAAAATATTTTTACTTTTGGCATTGTGTTTGGAAGACGAAAGTGAAAGATAGTGGAAGGAACTTTTCATGATGCATTTTGTTTGATGCATTATTGATTGAAATTTCTTCCCTTGGTTAGTCTAGCTTCATAGAAACGAAAGTTTTATTTTTCTCATGTAGCTACATATTAGATGTTCAAGTGACATTGTGTTGAGCCTTAAAAACGAAACATAATTTCAAGATAAACTTTAAAATCTATCGATTAATCTAAGGAGCATTTGACACATTAACATTCGTACTTAGTGGTCTAGGCTACAGACATGTTCTGACGTCTTTAAAACTTAGGAGATGTTGTTCGCTCTTGCATTAGATAGTGGTAGCATGGACTTATGCTCCCCATACCATTGAGTATATAAAGGGAGACCCTCATAGGTTGCAAACCTTTATCCATAGGAAGCCAATTCTGTTGCCCTGTAAACATGATACACCAAACACAACATTCGAGGAGATTTCCTTCATGTACACCAAGTCCTTGGTAAATTTATTTGTTGTGGTGTATATTGTAGTTCATGATTACTTGGTACGCATTTTTTCCTATATTTACCTGAGTAGTCATTTTGATCTTTTCTGACTCCTTAAATTTGAAAATATTATCAAGAACTTGTCAAATTTGTTTGATGCATTTTGTTTGATGCATTATTGATTGAAATTTCTTCCCTTGGTTAGTCTAGCTTCATAGAAACGAAAGTTTTATTTTTCTCATATAGCTACATCTTAGATGTTCAAGTGACATTGTTGAGCCTTAAAACTGAAACATAATTTCAAGATCAACTTTAAAATCTATCAATTAATCTAAGGATCATTTGAGGCATTAACGTTCGTACTTAGTGGTCTAGGCTACAGACATGTTCTGACGTCTTTAAAACTTAGGAGATGTTGTTCGCTTTTGCATTAGATAGTGGTAGCATGGAATTATGCTCCCCATACCGTCGAGTATATAAAGGGAGACCCTCATAGGTTGCAAACCTTTATCCATAGGAAGCCGATTCTGTCGCACTGTAAACATGATACACCAAACACAACATTCGAGTAGATTTCTTGCACGTACACCAAGTCCTTGGTAAATTTAATTTTTGTGGTGTATATTCTAGTTCATGATTACTTGGTACTCATTTTTTCCTATAGTTACCTGAGTAGTCATTTTGATCTTTTCTGACTCCTTAAATTTGAAAAGATCATCAAGAACTCATCCTTTCAAGCTCACTAAACCAACAAAAGTGACTAGAGTCACATTTTTGTCCCTTTCTCGACTCTTAAAATATGAAAAGGAATTTTTTTTTTTCAAATTATAAAATTAATTAACCACAGAACAAAATCCTTCTTGTGGGAATACTCCTGAGTAAATCTTAGGTTGATACTGATGGCAACATTTCTTGAGTTTAATGGTCAAGGAAACCCCTCTGATGGGAATCCTAGCCCTTTTCCTTCTTTTGGAAATATTGGTGTTCCCTATATCGTGATGTTGTCCCTTCCTAGATTGATCATTGGTCTGCCAGTTTGGTTATTTTCGACCTCGGTGGTTCCATGTGTCTAAACTTATTTTCATCCAATTTCTCCTCCATCTAAACAACATCAACTTCATGTTGATCCTATAGTTGACCCCTCTGTTTATTTGCCTATTTCTTCACCTCGTTCTTCCTCTTCGCTTGGTGAAAGTCTAGATTCTAGTAACCAGGACTATAAGAAGAAGAAGAAGAAGAAGAAGCATAATAAGCAAGGGGGAAACCAAGCAGTCATTGCTACAGATGCAACTGGTGTAGGAAAATCTTCCAGCAAACCTTAGAAAGTAAAATTCCTTTGCATGTTATGTAAGGGTGACCACCTTCTTCAAAATTTTCCTAGAATTCCCAAGGTCTTAGAAGTGTTGTCAAGAGGTTCACATTGACCTTTGTCATCATCCTCTAGCAATCATGCTGGTGATAAACCTTCAATTGGTGATAGTAAAGCTCATGGGAAATATAGAAAATGCAAACTTCCTTGTAAGTTGTGTGAAGTTCATCATCCCATTCACCTTTGTCCTCTTATGGATTAAGCTTCCAAAGAGTTGGGAAATGTTACAACTTATCAACCTCATCTTCCGATTGGGTATCAAAATCTTTCCCCTAATCCTTCACTAGTTGATCCAGTGATTGATCAAAAGTCATCTATGGTGAACCCCACTCTCTTTGAAAGTGAGTCTCGTGAGTCCATTCTCGACCAGCCATTGATTGAGAAACCGGTAGAATTGACCCCACCTTCAGTTAGAGATACCTTTTCGGTAGAGAGTGAACCTCCTATTGCTTAAGTTCTTATGGATTCTTCAGTTTTGAATGAAATGGAGGTAAATCCTCCTATTCCCAAGGTACATGAGATAATTTCTCCTATGCCCATCAAGCAAGAGGGAAACTATCACATTCCTATGACACCCACTCTGAGTAGTCTAGTCACTTCTTTTGATTGGAGTCGCCAGGATATCGCCTTTCATCTTATGTGCCTTTCTAGATTACAGTACAGGCTTACTATATGGTTGTACCTAGCACAGTAATAGATGAGGGCACATCTATTAGCATCCTGTCCTCAACTACTTGGGGGCATTGTAGCCTGAAGTTTCCATTGGATCCCTGGACATGTATACCTTCCAAAGTGTTATTCTCCCATCTAATGAGAAACTCTTGGAAGCCATGGCCGCTTTTGATCTGTGCCCAAAGGACCGTGGAGTAGAGTTCCTTGTCTTATGTCAAGCTCATTAAAAAATGAAACAAGGACCATGAGGATAGTTCTTTTACTATGTCAACCTTGATAAAAAATGAAATAGGTCTCCATGAGCATGGTTCTTTTCTTGTGTTAATCTCATTAAAAAATGAAACATATCCCCTTCCAATTCGTATCTTCGATTAAATCTCATAAAATCCCAGTCGAGTCTTTCACTTGATCTTATAAGTGAACCGTCTTTCCATCCACTTAGGTGAATGAAATGAAGCTTGGGGGGCATGTACCTCAAATTGAGTTATTATGCTGGGGGCATGCAAACTTATCTCAAACATAGTTTACCTTACTTTCGAGCTTGTGTAAAAATGAAACCAAATCCAAGCATAGTTTGTCTCCATTTCAATCTTGTGTAAAAATGAAACCATTCCCACTTTGCATATCGTGATTGCCATTTTTATCAGCCGATTTTTTGCCAGATGAGCCTTGGTTTTTTCATTCCATCACCACCATCGCTTTGGCTGATCATTTTCTTTCACTTGGTTGTTTTAACCTTGTCTAAGGAACATCTTTGATGAGTGGTCTTGTTAGCCAACCTCTTGAACATTACATGTTTTGAGCAGTTCCATCATTACTGGAACCAGTTGCTATCATTTTATACCACTCGTTCCTCGAGGTGGAGTCCTCTTTTATCACTTTTTAGACTCCAAAACTATGAAAATATTGCCCAATACTTGTCATTTCGAACTCATTAAAGTGAATAAATTGACATCTACTTCGTATAAGTTTAACCCTTTTCTGGACTGAGATAGGCTATTGTACAAAAAAGGAACACCTTAGTCGAATAAGGCTAGGAGGTTCTCTCGAATATTGTTTTCTACCTTTTCGGATTTGAGAGACAAATTATGAAAAGGGACCTAATGGAGTTTTCTTTTTTGTGTCTTTGTCAAACTCTCTAAATACGAAAAATATACTGAGTTATTCTTCTGTGAGACTCGCTAAAATTAAAACGACGAAAGACTTTTCACCATGATGAGCCTTAGTTTCTCCTTCCTAGGACTCGTAAAACTTACTAGGATGGATTCATCCGAAGGGTGAACTTATATGACAAGCATATGGTATCCTCTTCAATATTGTGTAAAAATAAAGAGGTACTCACTAGAAAGAGTGGGGGAAAATGAAGATGAAACATCCTTCGTAGAGGCAGCATGTCACTCTTGAACATGACACTCATTTGTTTCTTGTGTCGGGTCTGGGACATCCTCACTTAGTCACTTGGCCTTCGAGGTTTGGGTAATCCATTTTACCTCTCATTTGATTATTCCACTTCGTTATTATGACTCTTGATCCTATGTTGAGTCAAATGTTGTCACACTCTAGAGTCTTGTCACCAATATGTTTCAGAGAAATCTTATCTGCAGTCTACTACCTATACATTGTCAGACTCTTTCCTACAGTTTTGGATCCTACTCATTGTATTCATTATTTCATGTTGATGATGGGAGACTCATTATGACTCTCCTTCAATGGGTCACTTCCTCTTGACTTTAGCTCATTATCCAAGATGATGACTTAGAAACTCCATTTCAATACCTTAGATCTTGCATTCCTTAATGGCAAGTTATTCACATCTGATTACAAGTTTTCACTATTGGCCTTTGATCGGGTGATTCCATGAGTGTTCGACTTCAACTTCATTATTGCATTCACATACTATATTGTTGTACCTTGAGAGCCATTTTCATTGAAGGTTCCACCACTAGGTAAGTCTGTGTACTATGTATCATTTATAGATGACTTCTCAAGGAATACATGGATATATTTCCTTAAGAAGAAATCTGAAGTCTTGGAAAGGTTTAAAGAATTTAAGGCACTGGTGGAAAACCAGACAAAGGAGAAGATAAAGGCACTAAGGACAGATAATGGTGGAGAGTTTTGTAGTAAGGAATTTGAAGAATTCTGTAAGAAGTGTGGTATAGCATGGCAGAAGACTACTCCATATACACCTCAACAAAATGGAGTTGCAGAAAGAATGAACAAGACATTGATGGAAAGGGCAAGAATCATGCTCAGTGGTGCCAGGTTAGGACAGGAATTCTGGGCAGAAGCGGTGGAGACAGCATGTTACTTGGTCAATAGATCACCTTCATCAGTGTTGGAGGATAAGACTCCACAAGAGGTATGGACTGCTAAGAAACCCTATCTTTCACATCTGAGGGTATTTGGATGTGATGCATATGTACATATTCCAAAGGAGAAACAAACCAAGTTGGATAGTAAATCTGAAAAGTGCATATTTATTGGGTATAAGGATGGTTTAGAGGGTTATAAGCTTTAGAACCTAGCAACAAGGAAGGTTGTGTACAACCGAGATGTGGTTTTCAAAGAGGTGAAATATGTTATTAAAAATGAAGTCTAATGAAAGGAACCTGAGAAGATAGAGTTTGAGCTAAAGGAGGAAGAATCAGACTCTACAGCAGAAGAGGAATCAGAAGATGAACAACCATAAACTTTCGATGTAAGAAGATTAGTTCGAGAAAGAATGCAGCAAGAAAGGTATAGTCCATCTACTTTCTATTCAAATTTTTCTTTATCTATTACTGATGATGATCCCAGAAATGTGAAGGAAGCAATAGATTTAGAGGATGGAAAACTCTAGAAAGAGGCCATGGTTGATGAAATGGTATCCTTGCACAAAAATGAGGCTTGGGATCTAGTGCAATTTCTGGCTGGAAGGAAACCCATTGGCAGCAAATGGGTGTTTAAGAAGAAGACAAATGTCGAAGGAAAGGTGGAGAAATACAAAGCTTGGTTGGTAGCAAAAGGTTAATCCCAGGCGTCGGGAATTGATTTTGGTGATATTTTTTCTCTTGTTGCTAGGGTAACTTCTATTAGGTTACTTTTATCTGTTGCTGCTGCTTTTGATTTTGAGGTAGAATAGATGGATGTGAAGACAACATTTCTTCACAAGGATCTGGAAGAGGAGATCTACATGAAAGCAACCTGAAGGCTTTGCAGTGAAGGGGTAAGAAAGAACTGGTATGCAAGTTTAAAGAAGTCTCTGTTATGGGTTAAAACAGTCACCAAGGATGTGGTATCAGAAATTTGATACATTTATATGGGGACTTGGCTTCACCAGAAGAAAAGCAGATCATTGTGTGTATTTTAAATTAATTGGTGAACGTGTTCTTTATCTGGTCTTATATGTGGATGATATGTTACTGGTTGGAAATGACAGAAATTATCCAGGATTTGATGACCCAATTGTCCTCTAAATTCGATATAAAAGATCTTGGTGCTGGAAACTATATTTTGGGCATGGAAATTAAAAGAGATCAGACAAAGGGGAAGCTTTGGTTAAACCAAAGGAAGTATGTCTAGAGAATACTGTAGAGGTTTAATATGCAGGATAGTAAACCAGTGAAGGTTCCTATTCCTGTAGGTGTAAAGTTATCTGCTAAACAATGTCCCAAGGGACAAGAAGAGGAAGAGGATATCTCCCGTGTTTCATATGCAAGTGCAGTCGGTAGCCTGATGTATGCAATGGTCTATACTAGACCAGACATTACACATGCAGTGGGAGTATTGACCAGGTTTATGTCAAAACCAGGGAAGGAGCATTAGACAGCAGTGAAGCGGGTTTTCAGGTATTTGTGTGGCACTAGTGATTATGGTTTGTGCTACCAAGGAAAACCAGGATTGGACAGTGTTTTGGATATCCATGGCTTTGTTGATGCAGACTGGACTGGAGATTTGGATCAGAGAATGTTACACAAAAAATTGTTACCATGACTTTCTACAATTTGTGTGAGTCCATCACCACTCATACATACCTCCTTTGCAAGTCTTAAGCCTCAGCTCTTCATGTCAAGCCTTGAAAATGGGAGAAAGTCCTTAAAAATATCTTAAATCTTGGTTTCACACTTCTCCTAGCATTGCCTACAGCGCCGCACCCAATGGTCATGTCCCCTGCGAACCTGACCGCTCTGTCTGTTAAGTGATGGGTGTGAACCCCTGTAAAAGTTAAAAAGGCGTGAGTTCACTCTTAAAAACTCACCTTGGGTCACTTCTGGATGCTTCTAGAAGGAATATTATGTTGGCAAGTCCACTCCACCTTGGTTCATCCATTCCATAACTAAGGGAGCTAACGCCATGATATGAGGTGCTTATCCCATTGAAGGAGGAACTTATACCTTCAATGGTGGACCTGCAACTTCCTCCATTTGCACTATAAATTCAGGCATTGGGCTGGTTGTAGGGGAGGTTGAATGTTGAAGATTGTTGAGGGTAAATGCTACTGGAAATTAGAGTTCCTTTTCTAGCTTGTGAGAGGAGAGATCACATACATTTCATTTCATTTGGGAAGTGATTGAGGCTTGTCAAAGTAGAGGAGATTCCTGCTGGACCCTGGAAAGAGCTTGTGCAACATCAAGGCAAAGGTTGTAAGGTTATTTTATTCATAAAGTTAATACAATCAAGTTTATTTTTCTCAATTCACTGTCTCTAATGGTTTATTTTATGTGCTCCTTGATCTTCATAATGAACATGTTTTATTATAGTATCTATGCAGGTGTTCTTTGATGTGTGTTTGTTTGTGTATGCAGAGAAGATCTACAAGTGGGTATGTGTTTATCCTATTTGGAGGTGCAATCAGTTGGATGAGTAAGAAACAATCTATAGTGGCACTATCAACTACAGAGGCAGAATACATGGCAGCCACTCATGCAAGCAAGGAAGTAGTTTTGTTGCAAAGATTGTGTTCAAGAATGGGGTTAGTACAGGGAGCTATAAGGATAGACTGTGATAGCCAAAGTGAAATTTTCTTGGCAAAGAACCCTGTTTATCATTCCAAGACAAAGCACATTGATGTTCAGTATCACTTTGTGAGGGATATGATAGAAGACAAAAAGGTGTTGCTGGTAAAGGTGAACACTTTGAAGAATACTGCACATGCATTGATAAAATATGTGAGCTCTGAGGAGTTCTCCTGGTGTAGAGAAACAATGGGCATTTTAGTGCTGGAAAAATGACTAAGCTCTCCTGTGGCCCCCAATGGAAAGAAAATAACAAGTGGGAAAATGTTGGGTTGTGTTATATTCTTTCCACGACTAGCCCACATAGTTAACCAGGGGGTTAGAGAGGGGTGGAGCCCCCCTTCGCTGTGCCAATGTGTTCGCGGGGGGGTGGGGGGGGTCACAGGGGGTTGTGTTAGGTTGGGTGGACCCACTTATGGTTCTGTGCATGATTTTCACACATGTTTTTGGACGTGATAGTTTTTAGTCCATGGTATTGATGCAACAATTTTCAGTCCATGGTATTGGATGCTTCGGCATGTATAAATATGTATTATAACATTGAAAGGAATATAAAGAAAAATCAAGCTAGTAGTCCCGATTTTGGGATCTAGGGGAAAATATTTGTGTATATGTGTTTTATGTGTTATGCTCTCGCATTGTTTTTTTTTTGTGTTTTAGAATTTGTACGCAGGTAATTTATGTATAGGATTAAAACCTACACTAGCATGTTTGACTATGACATGTTCATTCACATGTTAGAATTCGTACTTTGATTGGGTCGGGATGGAGTGCAAGACCCTGAGTCTTGTCTGATATAACTCAGGCTGCATGAAGTTATATGTTATTCATGATTGTACACATGTTTTTGTTGTATGGATGGCTGTGACCATACTGTGGCACTTTATATTTATGATGATGATCCTTATATATGGGATGGCTGCAACCATGCCTTGTATCTTAGATTACAGATGATCCTTCTGTATTGGATGGCTACACCCATGCCATGGATCTTTTCATAAGTCCTTATTATCTGGATGGCTATGTACATACCGTGGATTCATGTTTTGACATCAGATATGTATATGTATATGCATCCTTGATTTGCAGGTCTCCTGACAGTGTGTGTCCTCATCCTTGAAAAATCTCGTAAAGCATCTCAGCCATCAATCCTCATTCTGCCTTCATGCTTTGCAGGGAATCTATTACACATTATTTTGTCACACCTCCTGCATTTCCCTATGACATACCCCGAAATGCCCGAAATATGACCTTTATGCAGTGTAGTCATTCAAATATGCAGTTCAAATCCTCCCTAAGACATTGATTGGAAAATGCCTTGAGCTTCCCTTGAAGAAATAGCTCTTAAACCCTAATTTCAGGATCATTGCTCTTATGAGGCTAGAAACTACGATGGTTGCATGTTGCACTGTTCCAGACCCATGAAGGCATCACTTTGTTTACTTGTATACCCATGATGATCCAAAAAATGCAATTTTCCCAAAGAGTATGGGAAGCTTCATGATCTAGAAACTTCCAGAGTGGCAAGATGGAGGTTGTTCGGTGTAGTTGAGGTTGAATTCTCCCAACTTGGCCTCTTGGTCTTATCCCTATGAGATACCTCCTTGCGATGAGGGCCTAATCCTATCTTTAGAGAGGTCCTAACTCCCTTTCCCAACCTATATATTCAACCTCTATCATTCCCAAATCATTGGTCAGGTTAGAGGCTGGTTGGTCTTTGTCTTTTTGCACCCTTATGCTAAGCTTGTGCCTAGAGGCTCTTTATTAGACTTGGAGAAGGAGAGATTGGAGAGTTCTTGGCTTGGACTTTGACTACCACTCGTTTGATCCGAATTTAAACAGGAACACAACAAAATACAGAGATAACCATATACACAAAGATGCAACGGAAATAATACTTCATTTCATTAATGGAAAATACTGAAATATGCTTACAACCAGAAATGGAAATAAACCAGCTAGGGCGATGGTAGCTTATCTCTGAGAAGAGATGTGATCGCTACATGCCTCTAAACTATTCCAAACTGTGTTACAATGAGGCTCAAAGGCCTATTTATTGTTGAGAAACAATGGAAAACCCTTCACATTCCGAAACCTAACCCTAGAAGATGAAATGCCAAATTGTGGGCGCTGTTTTGGGTAAATTGGTACATCAATTTCCGGGGGTCGTAACTTTGGCATACGATCTCCGTTTGACACGTATGATAGCTCCTTAGAAAGATATATCCGAGAACTACCACTTTGGGAAGGGAAACATTAGTCCATGTGCTAGCGCTCAAATCTATCTTAGGCTGAAATAAGGTAAAACTCAAGGCTACATCAAACCACGCTCAGCCTCGTAGCTAGCCCTATGAGGACAGGAGAGGGCTCTCTCGAAGTCAATCTCGGCAAAAGATAATCAATGAGGTCGAGATGACTGAATTGATGACTAATTTTAGGCTAGGTATGAAGTACAAGGACTTTGAAATTGATTTTTTGAAGTTTTGTTGAATTCAAGGGAAAGGCAATTTTGGGTGCGGGGATGAGGCACAATTTTTTGCAGAGGTCTACTTGGGGCAAGATAGGCAATTGTTTTGATGCCTTTAAAGTGATTTAATGAATATATATGACTGGTGAGAGGTTAAGGAGAGCAAGAAACTTTCAAGGATTCTCCATAAATAGATGAAAACATGGAAAATTAAACAAATTTAAAAGCAGAGCATAGAAAATCATGGATTCTACCTTAACACTTCATTTGTTCAATTGCAGAAGATAAGAGAAGGGAAGAGATGCACATAAAAAACTTACAAATACTGAAAGAAGCACACCATCAACACATAAAGCCACATGAATCCCAAATAGTGCTGCAAAACCCTGGTCTTTCCTTTGCCAAAAATGCAGATAAGATATGTACAATAGAGTGTCAAGCTATTCCCAAGAGTCCAACCCTGAAAATGACTAAGAAATTACATAATATAGGAAAGCCAACAAATTCCCTTACCTCTAGGGGTTGAGATCATCATCCTAGGAGTTGTTTCAACCAATTCTAAACAAAGCACTACAATCTAGGCAGTCAAAACAACTTGCCTCTATAAGCTAGGAAACCAATTCATTCATTAAATTTTTGCTATTTTGTGAATGAATCATCTAGAATAGGTAAAAGTGAGTCCGAAATAACATAAGGTTTCATTAATTACATCAAGAGGAACGAAAAATCACATCAAAAGTCAAAACTGGTCAAACTGGCTTCATTTCCTGAGCTGAGGATGAAAATTGTGCCAAAAAACCCTATGCACCGCGCGCCTGAGCCCTATGCACTACACAAATTTCCACCTATTTTTGGGGCACTTCCCGGCATCCAAATTGAGCTCAGGTTGGTTTGTTGGAAATATTTGGATGTCTACCTACCAACCCAAGTGGAATTTTCCAATTTGGTGTCCATTTGACCCTCCAAAAGTGCATTCTCCCGGAAGTACTTCCTGCTGGTGCAAAAGGTGGCAAAAAGGTGATTTTCATGATGTTTTTGAGCCTTTTGGTCACCCAAAACTTGATGAAATGCTTTGGAAATAGCTGAGAATGTATAATTCATCATGACAAATCCAAAACTAAAAGCCATTTGTGATTTGGACCTCCCAATATTCTGGGTCGCGCACGGCGCGCTACACATTGAGCCAAAAAACCTGTTTTGCAAGCCAAAAAATTCAAAATGACAAAATTTTCTCTGAATTTGCTCAAATTCAGAGTGAAGACCCTCTATCATGTTTTGTGCCCTTCCAATGAAGCCTCGTCCAAAATTTGGAGTGGATCGGGCTTTTTCCGCCGTTTTAGCGCTTTGCTCAAATTCCTCTTTAGGATCTTCATTTTCGCTTTGCAAACATGCATGCGAGCCCAATAGTGAGTTTTCATATGACGAAGCATGTCCTTGTCTCTATTTGCCTTTGCTAACAACTTCTCCAAAATTAGTGTTCACCCGGATGAGCATAGATTCTCGATCAATAGGTGTCAAATCACCGGGTCTCTTTCGGGCCCATTCTCGGTCTTCCAGGATTTTCCACAGCTCATAAAGTGTATGCTCATCTTCCAGCTGTTTGTTGCACTGCTCCAAGTAGTTGATCACCCACTTAGCCATCTGTGATTTCTTTTGCAGTGACTCATTCTCAGCCCTTTTCTCTCGGATGATCTCCTTTAGCTCCGAGCTAGGAGAGCTAGCATCAACATCAATGATGCCCATGTCCTGACCTCCTGAAGGACCCTCATAAAACATGGACCTCTTGCCCCTATCCTGGATCTATACTTGTGCTGAAGAAGAAGGCGAGACCCCTTCCACATGATGTGGAGATAATACTCGTTGTGCTGATGAAGTCAACAAGACCCCTTCCACCCCGGGTGGAGATAGTACTCGTCGTGCAGATGAAAATAAGGCCCTGTGGCCTCGTTGGTATGTCACATATGGAGGAGCACTTATATGCTCAATCTCAGGAATGTCTGGCTGGTGTGAAGGTGCTCCCTCATCATGAATTATCTCGAGAGGTGGATGTAGCACTGAAAAGTAATCACGGGAGATCAAATCCTCCCAAGTAATGCCCTGCTGTGCCAACTTATGCATCACTATGATTTTGATCAATGCATAATGATATATGCTCCTATGCTGATGTGCTGGGATCTTCCTTTGTACTAAAGGCACCATTCTCTCTATGTTGCAACACATGAAAAACGGAATGTTCATCATACGTACCCTTGTGAAATGCATCAACAAACGAACATGGTACGCATAGAGACGTGAGAATCTGCCATCGCAACTGAAATATCGAATGATGAGTTTCATCAATGGTGCAAACTCATCTCTCAGGAATCTGAAAGGAAAAGCTGCACTCAAGTGTCTCATATACCCGGGTTTGATATATGGCTCATAGTAGAATCTATCTAACAGCTGGCGTTTACTCCATTCCTCCCCTAAATTTGGTATCCCAGTGGCTTGAGCAATAGTCTCAGGTGACAAGGTGAAATTCACTCCGGCAAGATTTACATGACCATCCTGTAAATGTAGAACAAATAAACGGACTAGTTCCTGATGATGTTGAGTTTGTGAGATCATCTCACAGTATTGGAAACATGATTGACACCGAAAAAAATCCATTGCAAGTGGGCAAGCTTGCAATGGAGCCAAAAAAGTAGGCTCCTCCCTAACATGCTGACCACTTTTTCCACCTTTGTGATACCTCTGTGGCACATTTGGCACATTTACCTCCGGTGTAGAATCACTGTCATACTCCTGCTCATAGACTGACTCGGTCTCTAACATGACTTTGAAAACAAGATAGCTCGAATATATATGCTGATGTATAACTGTGTGCACAATTGACTGTAAACTGTTCTTTTGCTCTAAAAATTTTGTGACCAAGGGGACACAAATGTACAAGGGAATATTAGGAAAGGGAAAACATTAGGGAATTGGGGAATATGGAAATAAAAACAAGGGATTTAGAGAAGGGAAGGGACATGAAAATCTTGGATTTTAGGGTTTTGGGATGAGGTAGGGATAACGTGTTTTGTAATAGAAGTGAGGGACTAGGATTTGAGGGAGTATAGTGTAGGATTAATGAAGGAATTATTGGGGAAAAATAATGGTGAATTTGGGAATGGGAAACAAAAGGAAATGGGAAAAAATGATAACCTTGGTAACACTCAGTTTTTGAAACCCTACAGCAATTTCATTGACAAAGGAGGGCTTTCCACTTGGATTTCTAAGGCAAACATATACATTAACCCATTACATTTATCTTTCAAAAGCCAAGCACAAGTGGTGGATGTGAGCCTACCTGCAAATTTGTGCAGAGAAGAGGTGAGTTCATGCATTTCCAAGCCAATTTTTGGCTTAAACCTTAGTGCGCCGCGTGCCTCACCCAACGCGCCGCGCGCCTCTGATGTGCTGCACGCATGTAATTTTGCACTGTGTTTTGGTTCCTGATGTGTCGCGTGCCCATGATACGCCGTGCGTCCAGTCCAATGCGTTGCGCGCCCCTGAAATGCTCCAACTTGCTTGCAAATTCACAATTTCGCTTTGGAATGGTGCTCTTCACTCTTGGTATGTGGAATGAGTTGAAAATGATGTGAAATATCTTCATATAGACTCCCTTTTGATTTTTTCTTGGTCCATAACCCATTTTGTTATGTTTTGTCGTTGAAACTTTTTCAGGATTAATAGACTTCTGACCTTTTTGGTTTCCTCCTTAAATTTGGTTGAAATAATGATTTTCTTTGATAATTTTTTGCAGGGATAGCTGTGATATGCTCTGGCAAAGGAGACCAAGGCTGCGCTTGGATGATTGAAGAACTGAAATTTTTGAAATTTTTTTACAAAAATGAGATGACGACTTATCTTCAAAACAATGTTTTGAAGAGAAGTCCTAATTTATCTATACAATGATGAAAATAATTGAAGTGACCATCTATCGAAGATATCCCTTTGGCCTGTTGGTCTTCTTAGACTTTGCAAAATGAAATGACTCAACCCTAGACCTAAGACCTAAAACTTTGAAACATGACTGTAAATGACCTTTGAAGCTTTATGAATAGACATGAACCAGTGGTCCCAAGCATGAGGGGAATGAGTGACACAAACCATTCCGTCAGAGTTATAGCATGCCTAACGAAATGCAACTGACTGAAACTGATGGGACACCTAAACATGAAATGCAAAAAGAGCTTTGATCTATGACGGAGGGATAACTAAACCAACTCTAACATTGGCTCCAATGGGGATGGTAACTCCTTGGAGATGCCAAGAACCGCAGATCTCTGTAAGAGCTAGATAGTGCCTTCATCCATTGGGTGATGGAGTCATTATTCCAACACAAAATTTTGACAATTGGACTGAAAAACCAAAAACCACTTTGACCAAAATAGACTCGAAACTAATATAGTGAGACAACTGACTTGACAAACTTAAACTAACTAACCTCCATTTTCATAATTATAGCCTTCAACGCGGGCCACAGACTGAAGATGAGAAGTTAGTAGACATGTGCAATAAAACAAAAGTAAAATGATATGTACAATGATGATGAAATGAGCAGAAAATTCTCAAAAGTAGTATCTCTTTAATAGCCGACCATTAATCGGCCCTCCAGGACATTCATCTCCATTCATTTCTTTGAGAAGGAAAGCTTTTTGGCCACGATACTCTGCAATCTTGTAAGGACCCTTCCATAAATTTTCAAATTTTCCGTGCTTTCCTTTATCATCATGTCGAGCATCCCACCTCAAAACTATCTCATCTAGCTGAAATGTGTCTGCTTTTTCCTTCCGGTCATAAATCTTTTTGATGCGCTCCTGCAACTTGCAAGTGTTTTGAAATACCTCCTCCCGTGTCTGCTGTAAATGGATCATCTGATTAATCCTTCTCTGCATAGGATCTTCCTCACTACCGGCTTCCTGAAGCAATTTGACTAATGGGACAGCAAGCGAAGTAGGAAAAATCGTGTCTGTCCCATACACCAGCTCGAAAGGAGACATGACAATAGACTTTTTCTGACTTACCCTATCAGCCCATAGTGTATTTACTAACTTCTTTTGTCATCCCTTTTTATTGATTTCCAGCAATTTCTTAATGATATTAACCAAAGATTTATTAGATGACTCCGCCAATCCATTTCCCTGAGGATGGTATGTGGTTGAATGCCCCAAGCTAATATTGTACTTATAGCAAAACTCGACCATCCTTTTTGACTTAAATTCCGCTGCATTATCTGTGATTAACTTACTTGGACATCCAAAACGTGACAAAATATTGGTTTTAAGAAAAGAGATAATTATCGCATCAGTAGCTTGTCGAGTAGGAATTGCTTCAATCCATTTTGTGAAGTAGTCTGTGGTTGTCAATATCCATCTATGCTGTCCAATCCCCACTGCTGAAAAGGTGCACTAAGTTCAATTGGTTTGAGAGGCAAAGGCTGTAGTTTCTGCTTCCCTTCAAAAATTTGGCATTCGTGACAATTTTTAACAGCCTTATATACATCTGAAAATAATGAAGGCCAATAATAACCTGCCCTTATAATCTTGTTTGCTATGGTTTTCCAAAACAGATGGCCTCCACAATCCCCTCTATGAAAGTCTTCCACAACTCTTTTGGCTTCTTCCTCTACCAAACAATTCAATAACATTCCACTAGGGTCTTTCCAAAACAATGTTGAATCTAGTATGCAGAATTTTGCAGCTTTCAATTTCAATGTTCTACTCTTATTTCTAGGCATTCCAGAAGGTGAAGACAAATTCTAAAGTACATATAAATGTCAACATACCAAGGAGAGGAAAGAAACATTTCAGATACCTGAACTGATGAATTCTCCTCATCTTCATCGGACATGGCAGCAATCAAATTTATATCTAGAACTTGCAAATTCGTTTCAGCCATTAACTTGGCAAGTCCTTGTCCTTTCATTAGTTTGGTTGGTTTAATCTCCACGTCATACTCTAACAACGCAGCAATCCACTTTCCCCGCCTACCTTCTGGATCTGCCTGTACTAAAATATCTTTAACTGCTGCATTAGGAACATAGGCCAGAATGTGGGAATGCAATATATACCCACGGAAATCTTTCAAGGCCTTTACAAGCACAAATGCTTGCTTCTCAATAATGTTGTATTTCAATGCTCCGTCTCTTATAATCCGACTGAAAAAAGCAATGGGCTTTTCAACTCCTTCCCTTTTCTGCATTAATACAACTACCAAAGTGTGCTCAGAAGCAAATGAGAACAAAATAAAATCCTGCATGTAGTATGGGCTGATTAAAATAAGAGCTGAAGAAAGAGCTAACTTCACTAAATTGAATGATTTTACTACCTCTTCGGTCCACTTTACCTGACTGTCCTTTTTCAGCATGCTCGTGATTTCTCTAAGATGCTCTGCTAGATTTGGAATGAAGCGACGCAGAAAATTCAGTTTACCATTAAAGGACTGTATTTCTTTCTTGTTCCGGGGTTGTTCAATTTGTTGAATGGCTTCAACACGTGCAAGGTCAACATAGATGCCATCTTTAGATATGATGTGGCCAAGAAGCTTGCTCTCATCCATGGAAAATAGACTCTTTTTCGGATTCAGCGAAATGCCATATTTTCTGCACTTTTGGAAGACAATTTTCAAATGATACAAATGTTCTTCATCAGAATTTGAAAACACAGTTAAATAATCAAGATAAACAACTAAAAATACATCTTTCTCATTGGTGAAATCCATGTCCATTGCACGCTGAAAGGTGGCTCCTTCATTCTTCAAACCAAACTGATGAAACTGAGAATTTGGGGGTTGCCCAAAATCACAATTCCTTTTAAAATCTTGATCCTGAACCTGTGGGTTATGGCCCACAAGCCCCGTCGGAAGCGTTTTAAACTTTTAATGTTATTAACGTGGATCTTAGTTTGAATCGAGCATCACTTTAATCATGATCGAAAACCTGCAATGTAATTCTAAAACAGTAATAACAATATATGGATTTTAAAATAATACGGCACCGCTATAGCTCTCGGCGGCCACATAACCCAACTCCGATCTGTATATTATTTTACTTAAACATTCAATCAGTAACAGACCTTCTTCCATCGTCAGATCGGTGGAATCCTCAGTAAAATTCATGCGATCCATTCATTTTAATCATAACACACAAGATTTCACTATATTGTATATAGTATATGCACAACAAGGTTAATACCCATACGAATTCTCCAGACAGTGCGTGCAGTTATATTCATAACCCCAGCGCGCACGCTAGCAACTTGTACATAGGTCTAATCTCACGTTTCAATGAATACACAGGTTTTATCAATTCAAACAGTCCTCTATCCATGCAAAAAAAAACTCACGGTGATTCTCCCAATTCATCGTTTGAACCACAAAATACCATCTATACTGCGTGAGAATTGTATTAACATTCCGCCACACGGAACGCATCAGCATAATAATTCAAGGACTATTTTTTTAAATTGAAGAATAGAAATTCTATTTTATTTCCTTACTGCTCACACAAACAACGTGTATCCCTCTCTGGAGTCATACATGATAGAAAAAATGGTTTTTCAGAACACTGGTCTCGCCTCTCTCTGATCTCGGTGGCCCCATTTTTTTTGTTTTATTCACATAGATAAAGTTGCTTCTTACAAAAGCAGCTTTTACAAGGCAATTTAGGCTTTTTTTCCATTTAGCTATTTTATGAAAAAAATAACATGTTTTTTCTCCATCTTATCCTACTTTTTAAGAAAATTAACATGTTTTATTTTTACCCTATTGTTAAACTAGAAAACATAGAAACTTCCGGCTTTTTTCTGCCTGAGTGGCATGCACCTGCATCAGACTCCCAAGGTTGAAAATGATCATGATCTCCTGATCATGTGCTTTAGTCCTTGTTCTTGTCTTCCAGGATCCCACACTTTGTTCTGCAACTGTCCAAATGCTTTATTCCTTTGTTGCCGCTGCATTTCTGTTGTCCTTTCCTCCATCTTTTTCTTTCTGCCAATCAGGTTCAAGTTCTGATTGATCTTGCTTGTTGTTATTTCTATTTTCCTTCATTTTGATTGCTGCATCATCAACTTCCATATTTCTTCAATTTATATGTCCAGCTTACGGCTGTAGTTTTGAATTTCTGTTAATTCAGATGCTACCATAGATGTTGTTGCCGATGCCACCATAAATGTTGCTACCTCCCAAGCTTCCTATCCCTCTGCAACATACTTTGGCTCATCACCTGTAAACATAATCAAATTGTTAGCATTAAAATCACAAGATCCACTGGTCTTATTTGTCGATTCAGTCACCAACTTTTCTCTCTGCAGCTTCGAGTCTTTTTCAGGACCCAAAAAATTTTCATTGGCTTTCTCCTTAGCTTTCTCTGGCAATATTTCAGCATGTTGATTTGTATTCACCATGAGACTGTCAGCTAGTCTCGCCTTCTTACCATCTTCTGCTTCATGACTGTCCTTCATGGAAACTTCCCTGCCTTGTTTCCTCAGCAAATTAACCTGTGCATGAGTTCTCTGTCTCTCCAGTTCTCTTCTCTGAAGATCTAGTTTCCTGTATAATTCAATAACTTCATTAGGAATAGATTTTGGAAACTTCACATAACCATTTATACCTTCAACGACTCTTGAGCAATCCTCAGCTGATTGTTCTTTCTTTGAAGTTTCAGTCTTCAAGTCTCCATCTTCACTATCTCCTAGAAATTCTCCTTGTTCCATTTCAACTTCCTCTTGACTCATCTTCTTGCCATTTACCTTGGCATCCTCTTTCTTATGTCCTCTACTATGGCTTTTTCCTGAACCTCTGCTATGACTATTAGTAGTCATCTTCTTTTCTTCATGCGCTCCTTTGCAACAAGCCTCTGCAATAGCTAGTCCTCCTGGCTGCAATCTTACCTCACTAAGCTCTCCTCACTTAGTCTTTTGGTAAGCACGAGTCCTCCATCTGGAACCTCTTCCTGAGCAACACCTTTTCTCCTTCTAGGCTTTTGCAATTTCTGACTCTCTCCTGAGAACACTTCAGTTGTCCTCTCTATCCAATTCCTTATTGGATTATTCAGGTTCACTGCCACTCCTCTGCAACCATAAACTTCAATTCATAAACTTCAAATAAAAAAAATCATCTCACCTTGCAGGATCTTGTCTGCCATCCTGTTCACTTGCAATTATGTATGTTGCATATTAGATTTAAAATCTGATCTTCATCATTCATCACACATTCAAAAATGCATTTCACTTCAACAAACCTTCTTGCATTCATTCATCCACCACATGCAATTAATTTAACTTAAAAAAAAAACTTGAATCATCAACAGAGTTATTCCAGCTCTAATACCAACTTCCGCTGCTTCGGAATCCTTCTCTCTGCAGGAAACTTTCCCTGCTCTGATACCACTTGATGCAGGGGTGACCCCGCATAAACCAGGATCTTTATACACTATGTCTTTAGGCATGCATTTCTTCCATTTCCCTCAATAAACTTCAATAATGCATCCTATCAAATGGTAGAATCATGAAACTCTTTGTAGATTGATACGAGGAGAGTATGGGAACTTTTACACCCTTAGTTCCAAGAATACTAAGCGAGACAACATCTTAAAAGAATAACAAATAGCTAATTAACATAACCACCTTATAAACATAAGATATGTTTCAAATTCTGCTTGATTTGTTTTCAAATCCTTAAAGCAAACCCTTGTCGATTGAGCTTTCAGAACACATCAGGGTGAAAGTGCCCTGGAATGGACGTACTCTCCTGAGCTTGGCATAGGTGTAGGGTTAGAGCGTAATTATTTACCTGCAATGTCCTTAGCTGTTCTTGATACTGTGATGAACAAAAATTCTTGTGATAATCAGCCATCAACACTAAATATAAACACTTCTGCCGTGGACAGCAATCATGAATTCACACACAGTCAATACAACTGATATATATGCGGCCGCACAGCAACTTAAATGCACACAATACCTCCATGCGAATAGTTAAAAATTATGAATGGAACCCACGCGCTCCTTTCTACGAATACCAACTCGGAATTCGATCAAAAAACCATGAAACGACCATGCATATAATATATACAAGGATTCACAATATCTTTAGCTAGGGAAAGGCGGTGAGATTCGAATTAGCCCCGCTCCAAGAGGCTCCAATAACCAGTTAATTATATCACATACAAATAATTAAGTGCATATTAAAAACTGCAGAATTTCTCAAACATTACAGTGAATTTAAATCCATATTAACAAGATGTCATTGAGTTTTCTGCAGAATGCCAAGAGGAATTTCCATAATAATACTTTTGGCACCGCTCCTCCTATCTCCATTGAGCTGAGAGCTTTCTACTTTATTTATAATTAAAGGATACATACATAAGGAAAGATCTTCTCCTTATCTCCTGGAAAAAGAAGGATTTTTCCCTTTTTACATAATGATTTAAAGCTCGAAGCTTTTCCCCATCCTTATCCTAATTTTAACTGGAAACATAGAAATTCTTATCCCAATTCTATCCTTTTATTTAGGAAAATAATATTTACATATTTTTTTACTTTCCTATTTTATTAAAAATTACAAAATATCACACCCCCTCTTTATTCCATATTTACAGACGAGGATGGTCTCGATGCGCCTGCATCATACACCCCACCTTAAAATTAATCATGATCTCCTGATCACGTGTTCAGATCTTTGTATGCCTGGATCCCACACCTTGTGCTGCAAGTTTCCATTTGCCACTGCTTTTGTCTGTTGTTCTTCTCCAGGTCTCCACACCTTATGCTGCTTTGCTCCACTAGCTACACTCTTGCAATCTTCTACTATTTTCAGTTTGTTGCTTCTGCTGCTTCTCCTATTTTTCTTCACTAGTGCTGGTCCCTTCCGGGATTCCTTCATCATCATCTGCCTCATCAGTTCAATTTCTTTGTCCAACATATTTTTTCCAGCATCTTCATTTAGAACTGTACTCACAAAACAATTGTTAGAATCAAAATCATAAGGCATCAGTGCCTCATTTGTTGCTATCACGGTTGTCTCAGATGTCATTATGGTTGTTGCTGCTACTGTCGCCATAGATGTTGCTACCTCCCAAACTTCCCGTCCCTTTGCAACATGCTTTGGCTCATCATCTGCAATTTAATCTGCAACATTTTCCTCTGGTTCAGATGTCTCCTCAACTTTATCTGTCAGCACATCAATATGCTGATTTGCATTCACCAGCTGCACATAAGTCCTCTGTCTTTCCAACTCTCTTCTCTCCAAATCTAATTTTCTATACAATTCAACAACTTCAATAGGAGTAGATCTTGGAAACTTCACATAACCTTTTATACCTTCAACAACTCTTGAGCAATCTTCAGCTGGTCTTTCTTTCTCTGCATCAACATCCTGATTAGACTCCTTCTTCATGACAATATCAACCAATTGTCTTTCACCTGCAAACATGCACAAATTGTCAGATTTAAAACCATGTGACCCTTTGGTCTTACTTGAAGTTTCAGTCTTCAAATAGTCCGCTGTCCATGCAAAAAAAAACTCACGGTGATTCTCCCAATTCATTGTTTGAACCACAAAATACCATCTATACTGCGTGAGAATTGTATTAACATTCTGCCACACGGAACGCATCAGCATAATAATTCAAGGACTGTTTTTTTTATTGAAGAACAACGATTCTATTCCATTCTCCCTACTGTTAACACACACAACCACACATAATTTGCTCAATTATAAACACACAAGCATATACAATACTAGAACACATTTCATATATATACAAAACAAATTACATTCCAGGCTAAGGCATTTCAGCCTTAAAACCCAGCTCACAATCGACTACATTTTGCTTACTCACAATTTTACTCACAAATAAGATATATTTCTCACACCCTATCACATTACATTTATATAAGATGCATTAAGAAGGATGATGAGATCCACTCCTAATTTTTATCCACAATGAAAGCTCTCCAAAAAGCGTGCATGGCTGTATCCATCTTGTGCATGGCTATATCCATCTTATCCGCTTTAAATCTTCTTTAACTTATCCGCTTTCAAATCGGCTTTCCTTTGTTCTGATCCTCTGGTCCACGTTTACTTGCTTTGTTGCTGGTTGCTCCCGCATCAGACTCCCGAGGCACAAAAATTTATGACCTCCTGGTCATATGCTTCTCCTGGTCTTTAGCACTTTTATACACTACATTCCTTCACTATAACTGTGAGCTGCAACCAACCTCTACAGTAACAACCCCTCTGTTATAGGATACCTCACCAAGCCCTCCGTACTTGGTCTTTTGGTCTCTAGGTTGTTGCAAATCTTCTCACCTTCCGCTGCTGCTACCTCCTTCCGTAGAATCTTACTGCTCTGATACCAACTGATGAAACTGAGAATTTGGGGGTTGTCCAAAATCACAATTCCTTTTAAAATCTTGATCCTGAACCTATGGGTTATGGCCCACAAGCCTCGTCGGAAGCATTTTAAACTTTTAATGTTATTAACGTGGATCTTAGTTTGAATCGAGCATCACTTTAATCATCATCGAAAACCTGCAATGTAATTCTAAAATAGTAATAACAATATATGGATTTCAAAATAATACGGCACCGCTATAGCTCTCGGCGGCCACATAACCCAACTCCGATCTGTATATTATTTTACTTAAACATTCAATAAGTAACAGACCTTCTTCCATCGTCAGATCGGCGGAATCCTCGGTAAAATTCATGCGATCCATTCATTTTAATCATAACACACAAGATTTCACTATACTGTATATAGTATATGCACAACAAGGTTAATACCATATGAATTCTCCAGACAGTGCGTGCAATTATATTCATAACCCCAGTGCGTGCGCCAGCAACTTGTACACAGGTCTAATCTCACGTTTTAATGAATACACAGGTTTTATCAATTCAAACAGTCCGCTGTCCATGCAAAAAAAAACTCACGGTGATTCTCCCAATTCATCGTTTGAACCACAAAATACCATCTATATTGCGTGAGAATTGTATTAACATTCCGCCACACGGAACGCATCAGCATAATAATTCAAGAATTGTTTTTATTATTATTGAAGAACAGCGATTCTATTCCATTCTCCCTACTGTTAACACACACAACCACACATAATTTGCTCAATTATAAACACACAATCGTATACAATACTAGAACACATTTCATATATATACAGAACAAATTACATTCCAGGCTAAGGCATTTCAGCCTTAAAACCCATCTCACAATCGACTACATTTTTCTTACTCACAATTTTACTCACAAATAAGATATATTTCTCACACCCTATCACATTACATTTATATAAGATGCATTAAGAAGGATGATGAGATCCTCTCCTGATTTTTCTCCACAATGAAAGCTCTCCAAAAAGCGTGCATGGTTGTATCCATCTTGTGCATGGCTGTATCCATATTATCCGCTTTAAATATGCTTTAACTTATCCGCTTTAAAACATGCTTTCCTTTGTTCTAATCCTCTGGTCCACGTTTACTTGCTTTTTTGCTGGTTGCTCCCGCATCACAAACAACATATTTGCATAATGAAACGTTCCCCATGGAGTGGTGAACGTTGTCTTGTCACGATCATCTTCATGCACTAGAATTTGATTATATCCTGAATAGCCATCGAGTAGTGATGTCCTTGATGCTCCAACTACTCGCTGCAATATGTGGTCCATTTTTGGCAGCGGATAATTTTCTTTTAGTGAGACCTTAATCAAATTTCTAAAATAAATACATAAATGGATCTCACCTGTTTTCTTTCTCACGGGCACCAAGTTTGATATCCAATCTGAAAATCGGATAGGCACAATGATTCCTGACTTATATAATCTGTTTACCTCTTTTTCAATTGATGGCAGAAGCTTCAGATTGATTCTCCTCAACTTTTGACGAAAAGGCTTCTGATTTGACTTAATGGGAATAGTATGTTGAATGATATTTGTGTCATATGTTTTTAAATCTGAGTAATCCCATGCAAAAACATCAGAAAATAAAGACAACAATTTCACATATTCTCCCTTTAGCTTTCGTGATAATGACTTTGATAATTTTACCATCTTAGGATTCTCAACTGTCCCAATATTTACCTGTTCAACACCCTTTTTAGTTGGCCTTAATGTTGGTTTACGAGCTACATCATCTTGGTCGAAGAGTTCTTCCAAAGGGATTAATCGCTTAGGAATGATGTTGTCTTTAAGTTGCAGCACTTCCATTTGATTTACTTGTATATCATTACTACCATCATCATGTTCTGTATCTATGGAGGTATCTTTGAACTTACCCTTATTTTGCAGAAACTGATTAATTTCTTCGTCATCCTGAAAGACTTGCCAACATCGCTGATTGTCTGGAACGGTGGGATGGTGTTTCACATGAATCTCAAACTTGTTGCCGGAATTCATCAGAATTTTTAAGTTGCTTGCTGCCTTAGCAAGTCCATCAGCAACACCATTTTGTATGCAAGGCACACATGTCAAGGTATGATCAGAAAATAAATTCAAAATATCTAAGAATGCATTTCGATAAGCTCTCATGCGATGATGCTTGGCTAGAAACTCACCTTTAACCTACTTTATCACCAACTCTGAATCACCATAGACTGCAATCTTCTTCGCTTTTAGCTTTCTAAGAATCTTAAGGCCAACAATTAGAGCTTCATATTCCACTTCATTATTAGAACAATCAAATGCTAGCTTGTAGGAACACACTCTCACCTTGCTTGGAACCTTATCCATAGCGGAAAATGGACTGCGAATCCAAACACCAATTCCATCTCCATCACTACCTACTGTGCCATCAAAATCCATGGTCAAAAGACCATCTTCATCGTCCTCTAAATGCTAAAATTGTACTGGCCCTAATTTTTTTGTTTGCTGCCCATTTTCTTTAGCTGATTGCTCCAGGATAGTTTGCTTTTCTCTTCTTTCTTTTTGCAGAACTTCTCTAAAATTCTCGGTGATCTCTGGTATATCTTTCGCCTGAACTAATTGACTATCTAGCTCATTAAAACTATCATCAAGTAACACAAATGACTCTAAATCGGTATGTACATAATTTACAGGATGATTGATTGGCTTCTCTTTGCTGGTTATCATGTATTTCATCTTTTGTTCTCGATATAAATTTCTCATTTGACCAAAGACAGGAATTGTTGCATAAGGGAAATCCAACTGTAGTGTACCTTTCAATTTTGCTCCCCAAGATCTCGAAAGGAGCATTCCAAATCGCGGAGGAATGTCCGCCACAACCACATCCATTAAAACATTCTTCGATGGAATTTGGTCTAAGCTAACAACCAAATCTTTGATGAGCCCGATACATCTCACACGGCTGGAATCAAATGAATACAAATCATGATATCTCCTTGTAATGTCTAGCCCCAGCTTCTCCATGATCGCCTTTGGCATCAGATTGTGCGAAGCACCCAAATCGAACATAGCATTGTGCAAAACATATTCATGCAATCTCAAACTGATATAAAAGGGAGGAACATCGCTATCAGGGGAATCACCATCCAATGCCAACCCAAATATCAATTTTGGATGATCATCTTCAACGTTTACCGTGTCAAACATTGGATCAAAATTTAGAATTTTAGAGACTTGACCATGGTAGCTGCTGTTCTTCATGATTTCTATCAAAGGAATGGATACTTTTAATTTGGAAATTTCATTTTCCAAACTAAATGCTGAAACTTTTTTGACTTCTTTGACCGAAACTTCTTTCTTATCCTTGATTATACTTGCCTAATTTGTCCTTTCTGCTGATGATATCTTGCTAGTTGTGGGATCAATTGTCTCCTTTCCCTTCTTCTGTGGTATCGGTGAATCCGTCTTTGGTGCTATAGCTTCTTTTCTTTTCTGAATTGGATTGATGGGCACATCTCGGTTTCTCAATGAGTACTGCTTCTTTTGAGTGGACAAGGCATTCAAATATCCTCTTTGGTAATCATCTAAATCTGTGTCATTTGCTAAGATAAAATCTCCATCTTGCTGGGCGCCTGAACTTTCTCCATACTCTTCTTCTTAAGTGATGTAAATGGGCAGATCATCAGGAGTAAAGAAGTGATTTTGGTCCCCTACTACATTAGCATCGTCATCTGAATCTTGACTCACAAAATTCTACAAAAGAGGAGTCTTAATCTGCTGTTGGGTTGCCGGCTCTTGTTCTCTTTGTTCACGCTGCTTAATTCTAAACTTTGGTTGTTGATGGCCACAGTAATTTGTATTACGAATCTGCGTTTCTGATTTGTCAAGGTTCATTCTTTTGAACATTTTTTCCATCTCACGAAGCCAAGGTGGTTCTGATTTAGACTATTCCTTTATAGTCACTCTTTTCTCTGCTTTCAACCGTGCTCTCTTATCATTCAGATTCACCTCAACACTAACGACGATCTTTTGCATATCTTCTAAGGTAGGCAAATCTCTGTCCCGTAATGAATAAGCCATCTCTGGATCAAAACCATCCGGGAATTTAAGAAGAGCTGATTTTCTAGATGGTCTTAAATCATCCAGAATAGCATTATAAACTGTATTAAATCTAATAATGTAGTCTTGGACAGACTCACCATGATTGCGTTTGATATTGTTATACTCGGCATTGATCTGAAGTGGATCTTTTCTGTGTTCCCAACGATCTAGAAACTGTTTATGAAGTTCAGCCAATGTAGGTACACTTCTAGCTCCCAAGCCTCTGAACCATTTTCTTACCTCTCCTCTGAATGTTTGCACAAACAATCGCATAGTTACATCCTCCTCATCAATCTCATGTAAATCACAAAAAACTACCATTTTGTCTATGTGCTGCTGAGCGGACACATTTTGAGGAGTGCCATCAAATATAGGAATCTTAGTCTGATAATCCGCGGGCATATCATGCAATTGCTGAGGTAAAGCAAGAGGTGCGAAACGAGCAGCCATTGCTCTAGGTGGATTTAGTCTAGGGGTTGTTGGTGGAGTGGGTGTAGTTGTAGTATGAGGAGTATGCAGAGGTGTATGAGAAGGAGAAATGATGTGGGATGAAGGAAGGGAATTGGCTGCAGATTTTGAATAAGTAATTATAGGTTGCAGGGGAATAGTGGGAATGAAAATCGGTTCAGTAGGAATTTTCGAAGCAGAAGCCGTGACAATAGATCCAATATTTGCATATGCAACTTCTAAGAAATCAGCAAGATTTGCAGCTTGGATGTCGCTCTGAAGGTGCCTCAAGATAAAATTTTCAATTGATTTATTGCGTTTTTCAAATTGAAGAGCTGCAGCAAAATCAGGATTTGGAACAAGAGAATCAAGTGCACTTTCGGAGTTGGTTTTAAACAATGACAGTTCAAACTTCTCATGAAAAGCAAGTTCTTCAAGATATTCAAAAATTGCAGGACATGAATGAGATTTAACCACGGGAGTCGCCGAGCTTTCTTGACGGAGGATCTTTCGAATTAAGTTTGGATTGTCATAGACAGGGGGCGGGTTAGGATCTGGATTAGCTCTTGTATGTCTTTTTGAAGCCAGTGTGTTTATCAAAAGATCAAAAGAATAGAAATAATTTAGCCAATCGACTTCTAGACTCAATCATCCAAAGGTCTAGAATGAACAAGTTTACTGGGGTGATTTGCAAATCAAGTATTCACAAGCTAACCAGAGATCGACTGAAGCAACATTTATCTACTTCCGCTTATGCATAGCAAGAGCGTTTCAAAAGCTACCTGGCGTGACTTCAGACTCCATCTAAGACTCATGAAACAAAACTCATCAGCAAGCAAACCATTGGATTTCTTCCCCAGTATGGTCGCCACTATGTTAGTGCTCAAATCTACCTTAGGCTGAAATAAGGTAAAACTCAAGGCTACATCAAACCACACTCAGCCTCGTAGCTAGCCCTACGAGGACAGGAGAGGGCTCTCTCCAAGTCAATCTCGTCAAAAGATAATAAATGAGGTCAAGATGACTGAATTGATGACTAATTTTAGGCTAGTTATGAAGTACAAGGACTTTGAAATTGATTTTTTGAAGTTTTGTTGAATTCAAGGGAAAGGCAATTTTGGGTGTGGGGATGAGGCACAGTTTTTGCAGAGGTCTACTTGGGGAAAGATAGGCGATTGCTTTAATGCCTTTAAAGTGATTGAATGAATAGATATGACTGGTGAGAGGTTAAGGAGAGAAAGAAACTTTCAAGGATTCTCCATAAACAGATGAAAACATGGAAAATTAAACAAATTTAAAGGTAGAGCATAGCAAATTATGGATTCTACCTTAACACTTCATTTGTTCAATTGCAGAAGATAAGAGAAGGAAAGCGATGCACATAAAAAACTTAAAAATACTGAAAGAAGCACACCATCAACACATAAAGCCACATGAGTCCCAAATAGTGCTGCAAAACCCTGGTCTTTCCTTTGCCAAAAATGAAGATAAGATATGTACAATAGAGTGTCAAGCTATTCCCAAGAGTCCAACCCTGAAAATGACTAAGAAAACACATAATATAGGCAATCCAACACATTCCGTTGCCTCTAGGGGTCAAGCTCATCATACTAGGAGTTGTTTCAACCAATTCTAAACAAAGCACTACAATCTAGGTAGTCAAAACAACTTGCCTCTATAAGCTAGGAAACCAATTCATTCATTAAATTTTTCCTATGTTGTGAATGAATAATCTAGAATAGGTAAAAGTGATTCCAAAATAACATAAGGTTTCATTAATTACATAGATAGGAATGAAAAATCACATCACAAGTCAAAACTGGTCAAATTGGCTTCATTTCCTGAGCTAAGGATGAAAATTGTGCCAAAAAACCCTGTGCGCCGCGCGCCTGAGCCCTATGCGCCGTGCACATTTCCACCTATTGTTGGGGCACTTCCCGTCATCCAAATTGAGCTCAGGTTGGCTTGTTGGAAAGCCCTAGATGTCTACTTTCTAACCCAAGTTGAATTTTCCAATTTGGTGTCCATTTGACCCTCCAACAGTGCATTCTCCCAAACGTACTTCCTGTTGGTGCAAAAGGTGGCAGAAAGGTGATTTTCATGATGTTTTTGAGCCTTTTGGTCACCCAGAACTTGATGAAATGCTTTGGAAATAGCTGAGAATGTATAATTCATCATGATAAATCCAAAACTACAAGCCATTTGTGATTTGGACCTCCCAATCTTATGGGTCGTGCGCGGCGCACTACACGTTAAGCCAAAAAACCTATTTTGCAAGACAAAAATTTCAAAATGACAAAATGTTCTCCGAATTTGCTCAAATTCGGAGTGAAGACCCTCTATCATGTGTTGTGCCCCGCCAATGAATCCTTGGCCAAAATTTGGAGTGGATCGGGCTTTTTCCGCCGTTTTAGCGCTTTTCTCAAACGCCTCTTTAGGATCTTCATTTTCGCTTTGCAAACATGCATGCGAGCCCAATAGTGAGTTTTCATATGAAGAAGCATGTCCTTGTCTTTGTTTGCCTTTGCCATCAACTTCTCCAAATGAGTTTTCACCCAGATGAGCATAGATTCTCGATCAATAGGTGTCAAATCACCAGGTCTCTTTCGGGCCAATTCTCGGTCTTCCCGGATTTTCCGCAGCTCATAAAGTGTATGCTCATCTTCTAACCGTTTGTTACGCTGCTCCAAGTAGTTGATCACCCACTTAGCCATCTGCAATATCTTTTGCAGCGACTCATTCTTATCCCTTTACTCTCGGATGATCTCCTTTAGCTCCGAGCTAGGAGAGCTAGCATCAACATCAACGATACCCATGTCCTAACCTCCTGAAGGACCCTCATCAAACATGGGCCTCTTTCCCCTATCCTGGATCTGTACCTATGCTGAAGAAGAAGGTGAGACCCCTTCCACATGATGTGGAGATAATACTCGCTGTGTTGATGAAGTCTACGAGACCCCTTCCACCCCGGGTGGAGATAGTACTCATCGTGCAGATGCAAATAAGGCCCTGTGACCTTGCTGGTATGTCACATATGGAGGAGCACTTATATGCTCAGTCTCAGGAATGTTTGGCTAGTGTGAAGGCACTCCCTCATCATGAATTATCTCAGGAGGCGGCTGTAGCGCTGAAAAGTAATCACGGGGGATGAAATCCTCCCAAGTAATGCCCTACTATGCCAACTGATGCATCACTATGATTTTGATCAATGCATAATGATATATGCTCGTATGTTGATGTGTTGTGCTCTTCCTTTGTACTAAAGGCACCATCCTCTCTATGTTGCGACACATGAAAAACAGAATGTTCATCATACATACCCTTGTGCAATGCATCAACAAACAGACATGGTACACATAGAGACGTGATAATCTGCCCTCGCAACTGAAATATCAAATGATGAGTTTAATCAACGGTGCAAACTCATCTCTCAGGAATCTGAAAGGAAAAACTGCACTCAACTGTCTCATATACCCGGGTTTGATATATGGCTCATAGCAGAATCTGTCTAACAGCTGGCGTTTACTCCATTCCTCCTCTAAATTTGGTATCCTGGTGGCCTGAGTAATAGTCTCGGGTGACAAGGTGAAATTCACTCCGGCAAGGTTTACATGACCATCCTGTAAATGTAGAACAAATAAACAGACTAGTTCCCAATGATGTTGAGTTTGTGAGATCATCTCATAGTATTGAAAACATGATTGGCGCCGAAAACAATCCATTGCAAGTGGGCAAGCTTGCAATTGAGCCAAAGAAGTAGGCTCCTCCCTGACATGCTGACCACTTTTGCCACCTTTGTGATACCTCCGTGGCACATTTGGCACATTTACCTCCGGTGTAGAATCACTGTCATACTCCTGCTCATAGACTGACTCGGTCTCTAACATGACTTTGAAAACAAGATAGCTGGAATACATATGTTGATGTATAACTGTGTGCACAATTGACTGTAAACTGTTCTTTTGCTCTAAAAATGCTGTGACCAAGGGGACACAAATGTACAAGGGAATTTTAGGAAAGGGAAAACATTAGGGAATTGGGGAATATGGAAATAAAAACAAGGGATTTAGAGAAGGGAAGGGACATGAAAATCTTGGATTTTAGGGTTTTGGGATGAGGTAGGGATAATGTGTTTTGTAATAGAAGTGAGGGACTAGGATTTGAGGGAGTATAATGTAGGATTAATGAAGGAATTATTGGGGAAAAATAATGGTGAATTTGGGAATGGGAAATAAAAGGAAATGGGAAAAAATGATAACCTTGGTAACACTCAGTTTTTGAAACCCTACATCAATTTCATTGACAAAGGAGGGCTTTCCACTTGGATTTCTAAGGCAAACATATACATTAACCCATTACATTTATCTTTCAAAAGCCAAGCACAAGTGGTGGATGTGAGCCTACCTACAAATTTTTGTGGAGAAGAGGCGAGTTCATGCGTTTCCAAGCCAATTTTGGGCTTAAACCCCAGTGCGTCGCGCGTGTGTAATTTTGCACTATGCTTTGGTGCCTGATGCGCCACGCGCCCCTGATATGCCGCGCGCCTAGTCCAATGCGTCGCGCGCCCCTGAAATGCTCCAACTTGCTTGCAAATTCACAATTTCGCTTTGGAATGGTGCTCTTCACTCTTGGTATGTGGAATGAGTTGAAAATGATGTGAAATATCTTCATATCGACTCCCTTTTGATTTTTGCTTGGTCCATAACCCATTTTGTTATGTTTTTTCATTGACACATTTTCAGGATTAATAGACTTCTAACCTTTTTGGTTTCCTCCTTAAATTTGGTTGAAATAATGATTTTCTTTGATAATTGTTTGAAGAGAAGTCCTAATTTATCTGTACAATGATGAAAATTATTGAAGTGACCATCTATCGAAGACATCCCTCTAGCTTGCTAGTCTTCTTAGGCTTTGCAAAACAAAATGACTCAACCCTAGACCTAAGACCTAAAACTTTGAAACATGACTGTAAATGACCTTTGAATCTTTATGAATAGACCTAAACCAATAGTTCCAAGCATGAGGGGAATGAGTGACACAAACCATTTCGTTAGAGTTATAGCATGCCTAACAAAATGCAACTGATCCAAACTGATGGGACACCTAAACATGAAATGCAAAAAGAGCTTTGATCTCTGACGGAGGGATAACTAGACAGACTCTAACACCATGGACCCATGTTTCCCCCAAATTTCCCAAAAAACGTCGTTTAGGGTCTCAAAACGGCTCCGAAAGTTCAGGACCCGAAAAAACTGCTAAAAATAGTAAATTGTGCTACAATTACGGAAACTGAAAAACTGAGAGAGACAGTTGCAGGGGTCCAAATGGGATAGGTGGGTGGCCACCAACATCCACCTGGATCATTCCTCCCCCTTTAGGAAGCAATGGTCGCCATTGCATTGAGTTCCTGCATCTGCTGAACTTGTTCTCCACTTTCTGATGTGTCCAGTAATGGTGGGAAGCATGGTCGACGATGGTCCACATTGAACACTTGGTGTAGGTGAATGAATGGAGGAATATTGTGCTCCAAAGCATTGTTCCCCACAGGATTGGTACTACTGTAAGGACCATGTTTGAGTGGTCTGAGCTTTTGATGGGCTATTGTAAGGCGTTCTTTCTGTAGATATAACCGAACTTTGTCACCCACCTGAAACTTATGTGGTACCCCTGTGGGTGAGGAGAAGTTGTTCCTGTGTTCTGTCATGACCGTATCCCTTTGTTGTTGCTGCTGCATGGAGGAACTCTTTGCGGGGGTCATGGATGTAGCAATGATCTTCCCCTTACTTTGGCAGTGAACCAGACAGAAAATAAATTTCCTAGTCTGTGATATGAGCTTGCTGCCTTTCTTAGCAAAGATCAAAGAGGTGGCGGTAGGTGGGGCTACCTTCGGTATCCTGTATGATGAATTATCCAAATAAATAATGACAATGTGAGGCCTTTGACTCATACACAGCATGTCGCCTCGACAAGTAAGGTTGGCCTAATAATACATCACAAACATCCAGAGGTATAACATCACACAATACCTCATCTGTGAATGGTTTGATGTTGTAGGGAAGGTGGCACTGTTGGGGAACTTTGAGATCTCATCCTTCATGAAGCCACCCAATACTGTAAGGCTGCAGGTGTGGTGTAGTCGGTAGGCCCAACCACTTCACGACCTCTACTGAAATGAGGTTCTTTTGGCTACTACTGTCGACAATGAATTGTAGCGGCGAACTATTCACCCACATCTGTGAGTGGAAAATACGTTCCCCCTCCTCTGGCTCTTCGGGCTCATTCTTCTGGATCTTGGCAGTAGCAACAGTGGCGCTGGGATCTGCATCAATGATTTTCTTCCCTTTGCCATTCCCCTTGTCGGGTTCTGGCTCAGGGTTGGAACATGCATCTGATTCGGAAGCCTTCAACTTGGCCACCAGCGACTGCTTGGTCCGACACTCACTTGTGTTATGAGTGGGACTCTTGTTGAACTCACACCACTTTCCTGTGTCCTTCTTTGGCTTTGTGGTGTTGTTCTTTTCTTGCGACTTTGATGGGTTGTCTTGGGTCACCCCGCCTTGGCTTTGTCCTTTGGGCTTCGGATTTGCAGATCCAAATTCTCGCTTCTTCTGTTTGAACTTTTGCTCGATTTTGACAACGTATTGGTATGGTGTGCCAACTAAGGAGATGTTCAAGAACTCCATCTCTTCCTGGATGTATCTTTGTAGACAGTCGCGTTATTTTAGTACCAGATGCATCTCAAAATCTTTGATACCCAACTATGTACGAAGGGTATGAAAAATGTTTGTGAACTCTGGCACATCTTGGTCTCGTCCCTTCCGCAGTGTGGTCCATTTGATGTATTTGTCCTCATAGCTTTTGACAAGGTAGTACTGCTCCTTGATGGCATCTCGGAATGAATCCCAAGTGGGTGCGGCTGAAAATAGTGAGCCTGTACTTTCATCCTTCTGCTCGCAGTAGGTTTCCCACCAGTCCTTGACGTGGGGGGCTGCTTTGAGAAGAGCGAAAACAATCTTTTCCCGACTTGAAAATTCATGAACAGAGAAATACCCATCTAGCAGATTTAACCATTTATCTACGGCATTTGCGTCTATTTTTCCCTCGAAGATGGGGATTTCAAAATTAACTTGTACCTTAAAGGGCGTGGCGTTTCCAGAGTCGTTGCTGGAAGCCGATGCGTCACCTCTAGGTAGCCGCTGAAGGATCTGTGCGAAGCTATCCATCATCGCATTCCTTTGCCGCTCGAGCGCTTCTTCGAGCAAGATTTTGATAGGATCTCCTGCCCCCTCGTCTTTCTTCTCATTTGCCATGGGAGGCCGTCGGGATTTTCGAGGCTGGTCTTGCAAAGGTTCGACCAGTTCAAGCCCTAACTCCTTATATCCTGACCTCGTCAGGGACATGCAAAGAAAAACCGAGAAAAAAGCAGACCGCTCTGATACCACTGATCCGGATTTAAATAGGAACGCAATAGATTACAGAGATAACCATAAATACAGAGATGCGATAACCATAAATAAAGAGATGCATCGGAAATAACACTTCATTTCATTAATGGAAAATACCGAAATATGCTTACAACCAGAATTGGAAATAAACCAGCTAGGACGATGGTAGCTTATCTCTGAGAAGAGATGTGCGGCTACATGTCTCTGAACTGTTCCGAACTTGTGTTACAATGAGGCTCGAAGGCCTATTTATTATTGAGAAACAATGGAAAACCCTTCACATTCCAAAACCGACCCTTAGAAGATGAAACGCCAAATTGTGGGCCCCGTTTTGGGTAAATTGGTACATCAATTTCCCGGGGTTGTAACTTTGGCATACGATCTCCGTTTGACGCGTATGATAGCTCGTTAGAAAGATCTATCTGAGAAATACCATTGTTGGGGCAACATCAGTCCATTCCATGGACCCATGTTGCCCTGGATTCCCCAAAAAACGTCGTTTAGGGCCTCAAAACGGCTCTGGAAGTTCAGGACCCGAAAAACTGCTAAAAATAGTAAGTTGTGCTACAATTAAGGAAACTGAAAATGGTGAAAGAGACAATGATGGGGGTCCAGATGGACTTGGCAGGTGGCCACCAATATCCACCTGGATCAGTCCATCCTTGGTTCTTGTGGATTCAAGGATGAGGCAAAGAATTTTAGGGAACTATGGAAGAGTGGGTTGTCTCAAAGAGTATCAAGACTGTAAATTCACTGAATTACTTAATTTTTACAGCAATTTAGGCCATATTCAGTATGAAAACAAGGTTTCTTAGTTGAAAAGGGGTAAATACCTAGTTTTGGTTGTATGAAGGAAAAAATGGCACTGGTGCATTGTTGCAGGGAGTGCACAGGTCTGCCATGGTAGTCTGGAGTTCAGCGGCTTCTAGAGGTTGATGGTCGGAAGCAGGGTGATAGTTTGAAAGTACTCTGCATGTGTGTGGGGAACAAAAGGTCCCTTTCTTGGTGAATCAAAAATAATAAGCATTTTTGGTTTTGTTTGCAAAGTCAATGTTTTGGCGGGTATAATGGAAATCGGCAGTTGGCGGCAATTAGCGGAGGTGATGTTTTGTCATTTAGTGGAAGTGGTAAATGGAGGCGGTAAGCAGAATCTATCACACCGTTTATGAGAGCTTGGCGGTATTGGGAGAGGTCCGCATGATGATATTCATCGAGTGACACGTAGCAGAGGGATGAATAGTAAAACAGCCTACATCGGGTGGGTAAAGATCGGCATCAGGGAGGGGGGCGCGCCCGATATGAGTGGGGGCAGTTAGATCTGAAGGGGTCAGATCATACGATGGTCGGGGTAATGACTTGATCGGGAATTAATGGAGGTGCCCGACAGGATAATAATCATGGATTAGGGAGATTTAATGGTGTCGGGGATGATTTGATTGGAGGATAGTTATTAATTAATTATAATTTGATTAATTAATCCCTTTTAATGCGGCAGAGGGTTATGGCTCTTAATTAATCACATATCGATTAATCAATCCATCTAATTATTTTATTATGGTTTATTTTTCAAACCATTGGGGTGAGATATTAACATATGGAATTTTTAATAATGTATATGGGAAAGGGGTGTATTTTCGGGATTTAAATGCATAAAATTATATGTTAATATGAAAATCGAAATGGAAACGCGCTAAGTAGAATTCTTTTGAAATATATTGACATCTCCACATCAAAACATCATAAATTAGGCTTAATTGCATTTGTGGGTTTTTATATGGAGGTAATTACTTTTCCCATGCAAATAGTGATTTCACCTTAGAAAAAGGGGGTTTTTAGGGAAAATCGACGAATTACGGAGGGGGTGAATGTTGATAAGGGGATTTAGCACTTAAAACCTATAAGTTATTGGGCCAAGGGTCTGGTCCCTCAAAAAGTTAGAGAAATGCTCTGAGTCCCTTTAACTTTAAGGTTTTAGATACTTTGATTGTTATTTGTGGGAAATTAGTGAAATAAGGGGTAAAATGAATGAGGAAATTAGTCACTTGACTTTGTAAATGTCTCCTTGTTATCCATACTTTTAAAGTAATATGACGATGAAAGTAAATGATATAATGTTTTAACTAAACATTCATCATACATAATTCTGTAACCATTCATCTACTTACCCACCTACACATACTACTATATTTTCTTCTCTTTATTAGGTTGCACTTGAATTGGAAAACCCTTATCAAAATTTTCTTTTCTTTTACAATGGAAATCTATCTAAGTCTATCCTTATTACATCCAAGGGCTCAGATTAAACTGTTGAACTCCTTTTATTTCTCTACCTATCTACTTATCTGCGAAGATTAAACAATTTGGTCATATTTTATTCTCTATCTATAAATAAGAAATTCAAAAAATGAAATAGCCAAGTTTACAATGTTTGACTATCCATGGATTGTGGCAAAGGTAACAAGCTGCACACAATCTTTTTATTTTACATTAAAGCAAATGGTAGTGGCATTTTGACTTGCGCACTTTCATGGTCTTTTTCTTCCTTTTTGGGGTTCATTTTTCATCTTTTTTTTTGGACCTTTTTGCATTCTTTTTTAGTCACTTTGATTTTCTTTTAGGAAATACCCTCTTTACATTTTTTATTTTTTATTTTTTACAAATATGGAAGACATTTATAGAAAGCTAAGGTATGTGCATAATATAGAGATAAACTAAGTCAATCATAAATTATGACACCTATTGGTATAGGAACATAACAAAACCTATAAAAACAAAGGAATCCGATGATATCATTTTTTTTTGTTTTCACAATGAAAACATGGTTGTAGATTTAAGACAAAAAATCCTTCCATATGCTCAAGTACAAGATCAAAGAAAACATGTTTTGTTTGCTGACCCTAAAAAAATTCTATAATTTGCTTGCCATGATGAGACTGCTTATATGTGTTATTTAGATTAGACCCTGGTTTCAACTGTATATTGTTAATTTCATGTTTAAGAATAGAACATCCTTTAATATTAGTAACTAAAGATAGCTTGAGAATGTCCTCTACAAACTAATTTGACCTTGAAAACTGTAAGACTGAATTTGAACATTTAAGACCTGAATGTCCTTCTCAAGTTTGTCAACAAACTCCTCTAAAAAGTGAATTTTATATTCAGATATGCATTTTAAAGAATTTAAATAAGTAGATAATAAATTAGAGTAATCTTCATCAATTTGACCATCAAAATTATCCCAGTATTCTTTGAAACCTTCAATAGAAATAAGGTCTGCCAAACAACCAACCATTTTGATAGATTAATCAATTCAAGCTCTGAATTATTTGAATGGTGGAGTCATAAGTAAAACCTTCATCTTTGGATCCTACTTCTAGTGGATTCTTTGGATCAGGTTGAAAATTGATTGGAGTCACCAGGTGAACGGTTAAACCTTCATATGTGTCTAACTTTTGTCCACCATCAATAGTCAAATATGAAACTTTTTATGATATTTCCCAGAGAAGATGAAACCTTTCGATCCCCAACAATGACTCCAGAATGTTAGTACTCCGTAAATTCCCTAGGACGAGGATAAAAATTGCAGAGGTAACCACAAACCCCTTCTAGGTCAGAATCTAGCCCTTATGGCCTTGTAGAGGGCTCTCTCACTTAGATTACTCAATGTATCTGATATTAGGCTAGGTATAAAGTTAAATAAAGGTCTGTTGATGAGAAAAGAGACAGATCCATTGGGCATGGAGTCATGTCAAATCTATTTTTGTCCAGTGAGATAAAAAGAGAAAAGGGTTTCTCCACAGGGGTAAGGTAGGAAGCCTTGGTGGTGTAATTTAGGTTAAATCTCTATAGAGGTTGCGTGTATAAAGGTGAAAGACAAAACATAGAGCATCCATATCATAAATGAATTCTAAACTATTGCTTTAGGATGAAATAAGTGATAACTTGAAGAACTAAATCAAAGCATCATGAAGGATGAATTCTTAATTAAACATATTATTTTTCAAGCTAGAAGATACCCATTTAAGAGATGTAAACACACGAGACAAATTACAATATCAAAATGAGCACAACACCAAGATTTTGACACAGGAATCCCTGCAAATCACCTTCTAACTTTCATTCATTCACTAGAAAAGTTTTCAAAATATATAGTCCACAAAATTTTTGTTCTTCTCTAATCCAACCAACAACCAACCCTTTCTACCTTCAAATTCATGAATTATTTACAATATTCTCTTCCTAAGCCTAAGGGGGTCGAAATCCACCTATTCCCCTAATAGATAAAAATAATTACACGAAAATAGAAAACAAAACCACTTTCCTAGGTACTAGGAAACTACCTATGACCTATTTATTATAACGTTTCTAATACATCATCAAATTTGAATATTTGAAACAATAACTAAACGTCCTAAGATAATAAGCCACCTATTTACATGATCTAAATTACTTCTAAAGGCCAAAAATAAAAAAATTTAAATGAAATGGTGCTGACTGTCCAGACTTCCAACACATTAGCTGTATTCGTTGCAAATTGAAGAAGTCCTCCATTTTCTGTATGGTTGCAGCCTTCCTCTATAAAAATGGAACAAATGGGTATGCTTCAAATACCTCTGTGATGGTATTGAACCTCTTAGATAAGATTCAAAGTTCATGCTGACCTATCCCCCAATTTCGTAACACAACTGATATTTATTTAATATCTCCTAAATGGTGAATCATATTGAGCTAAAATTTAGAAAGCAAGTTAATATCATCATAATATTTCTCCACAACAAATTTGAGCCAAATTCGACTAACGGATTTTGAGAAAATCAGAAAATGGCTTTAGGTGACAATACCTTGTTTCTAAAAATCCATAAAGCATTTTGGGCTAAAATTAACTTAGTTTATTAATCTCACCCCCATACATCTCTTTGTCAAATTTCATGGAAAATTGGTATAGGGTCTAAGAGTTATGGTGAAAATATGGTGACTGTGTGAAAATGCAACACAAAAGCGCAACACTCCATGGTTGAGATACCTATGGTCACTCCCCGAGTTGCTTGATTCCTTCAACAAGTGTGAAAAGGCCTGAAAAACTTTAGCTTCCTCCTTAGAAACTTTTATTTATCTCAAAGTGCTGCCAACTCTCTAAATTTCACTTTCATAAAAAATGCAATGCAAATGAGAAAGCACAATGCCACCTGTTCTCTATAAGTTTTGATTAACAATGATGTCTTTGAACAATATGCACATCCTTTTCATGATGTCAACACAAAAAATACCAAACATTCATTTCCACACCCAAAAATGCAACGAAGAAGAGTTTTTTCTCTTGTTGGCTTTCTATGATTTTTTGGTGGTTCATACATGCAATTGAGGATTCATTCAGCATTAAGGGATAAGTATAGGCTTGGATTTACACTTGTGAAGGAGAATTAACCACCAGTAATCAAGCATTGCAACACTGTGTGGATTCATAGAATCCCTACCTCCCTTTCACAACGAATTGAAACGAGCATACTGTTGGCTTGATGGGGCCTGACCCAAGTTCAGAGGTGATTTAGCTAAACAAATCTTGGTACTACTAGACCTTTCGACAATAGTTCACAGAGCACGGACAAAAGTCTCACCTGAAGTAGTATGGGAGGGTGCTAGAACCAGGTTTTCACACTATGGAGATGTCTGATGGTTTCAAGTGTTTCGTGGTTCGATCTTGCGTGCACGTCGTTATGCGCGCTTAACCGTACCTCGCAGCCTGATATGCTGCCTTCACGCAGCCCTACTCGGGGACCAAATAGTGTTATTACGAAAGTCCTTACTTGTAGCCAAATATTAGTTGATTAACTTAGCTTATTTGTTCGCTTTCAGTTATACTTAACAATAATCATAATTCATACAAGTGCGTGCAATAAATAAACAGTATAATTGCAAATGAGATCAAACATGTAATAACACAAGAACAGATACACGAAATTCAGATAAAACTTCTCTTTATTATTCTCTTACTTCATTTACAAACTCTATTCAGCCCTGCACACTTAGTTGCGGACTCTACTAGGCCTTTGCACACTCAGCTGCAGAGCCTCTTCCTACTACTATGACCCAAGAAACACTTAGACTCTTCCTCTATGCTTCGCGATCTTATTCTATCCATTAGATTCCATCATCTTCTATCTTCTTTACAACTTAGAGCCTCGCTCTATTTATACAATCCCCTCGACATTACATTCAAACTTAGGGTGGACAACCCTATGACTCTAACATACATTCTGTGCCCGCAATTCGCAGGGCTTTACAATAATATTACTAAAAACCTGGGCTTTGAACCCCAAAACATGATGTAGGGGGATTCCATGCCCAATATCCCCCCAACACAAACATCATGACTCACCCTCGAGTCACTCTGTTGGCGTGGAGTCCCTCCAGTTGGTATCGAATAGTCTTGATGTCCGTAGCACAATGAGCTACTACTTGCTAAACCTGTTGCATCTGTTCTTCGGAGAATTCTGTTTCCAGTGTGTTTCCTTGGATTTGTACATGCATCCCATGAATCTGCATGATCTTCCCTTCAATATCATCTGTGGTTGTGAAGGCTTTGTCAATACATGGCTAAATGCATGCTTTGAGAACTGCTTCCTTATGGCGCGGTGTGTCCACTTGCTCCTTTAATGCCTTGGATTGTTGCATCCTCGCAAGCCGCTGAGTGAGGACTACTGTCTGCACAATCCCTTTGATGCTGTCGTACTATTGCTAGAGTTCGCGTGCCTCTGTCTCCAACCACTGGATGTTGGGGTCCTCTTGCAATGTCGTGAGGACCTCAAGCGCCTGTTCCAACATGTTGGTACAGTCACTAACTGCACCTCCAATCTCTTCCAATCCTACTGCAATAGCACTAGCACGCTGTTCTTTGATTTCTGGGGGAGTGGAAGGATGCGCCTTCAACCACAGCTCGATGATTTGGAGATTCAGCTCCAGCTACACCCTTGTTGTTTCTTCTCTCGTGTCACAAACTCCACTTGCCAAGCTATGGATCTGCACTTCTATCCATAGATCTTTGTTGGATTGATGGGGCTTGACCTAGGTTCAGAGGTGATTTAGCCAAACAAATCTTGGTACTACTGGCCCTTTCGGCAATAGTCCGTGGAGTGCGGAATGAGGTCTCACTCGAAGTAGTATGGGAGGGTGCTAGAACCAAGTTTATGCACCTTGAAGATGTTTGATGGTTTCAAGTGGTCCACGGTTTGATCCTGCATGCACATTGCTATGCATGCTTACTCGTACCTCGCAGCTTGAGATGCTACCTTTGCGTAGACATACTCAGGGACCGAACAATGTTATTACTGAATTCCTTACTCGTAGCCCGATATTAGTTGATTAAATTAGCTTATTTGTTCTCTTTTAGTTATACTTAACAATAATCATAATTCATACAAGTGCACACAGTAAATAAATAGTATAATTTCAATTGAGATGAAACATGTAATAACATGTTGATGCCTCAAAAATCGTTGCATCAACATCGGGGAAAACCACCGGGTCTGGACCTTAAAGGCAACTCCTTTTCCATTTGGTGTGGTGGCTTCGAATAGATATAATGGGACCAGTTTCCTAATGATTTATAAATGGGATGGATAAGTGATTGGTTTTCTAATATCTAATGGGAATGATGGATGCTTTATTCTAATATGCAACAATATAAATAACTAATCTATCCTGGGAAGTCTTTCTCTTAGTGCAATTTTTGATGATTCTTATTGACAAGTAGGCATATAGATGACTCTACTTATAAACAAAAATATTTATTCATATGATAATTACTTTGTTCAAGTAGTTGAACAAAGTAATAATTAAAACATTATTACACTAATCTTTATATGTAATTGACATACATATGTACGAAAAATAACAACTCTTCAAAATTCAATAGTGAAAAGTCAAAGAATTGCCATGAAAGCATATACATATATCAATAATAGAAAAATGAATAAATTCTGGTTCACATAAAAGCATGAAACAAAAACCTAGATAGTAGTACCATATGTATTTGAGTCTCCTCCAATATGAATTGCATTCAGATTATGCCTTTCAAATTGGAAATTCTTTTACAGGAAGCAATAATGCATATCACATAAAAGTATTATTCATCAAAACTTAGAATTCTGGTCCAGTTTTATAAAAATAAATATATCGGAAGCACAATAGTGCAACTTCCAATCCAAGTCTTAATACAAAAATTTGAGGACCCTTTCTAAACACATGAAAGGGTCTATAAATACTATTAAACTAACAAACTATGAAATAAATTTTCTATGTGCTGGTATAACCAAATCACAAAAATGTGAAAACCTTCTCAAAATAGGCATGCTGCAGTCGGTCAGAATGGTTCATTACCTTGGCTAATCATCTCGTGACTTGAGTTGGCAAATGGCTAGCATCGGTTGAAGTTCTAGTGGATGACTCATGTTTGAGTGTAACTGAGCAGTGTATGTGGCATCAATAATTTTAGGAATCATATGACTGATTGCATTGGTGAGGCATTTCATCGCTGTCCGTTGACTATGTGGTTTAACAAGGGAAAACCAAAAGGTTTCCCATGTTAAAGTTTGAATTCCTGTGATTAATCTTTCCCTCTGCTCTAGCTCCCGTTTCCATCTTTGTTCTAATGCTTTTATCGATGGAAGTTTCCCTGGGGAACACTCTGTAATTAAATTTGACAAATAAAGAGTATCATTAATCAATTCAACCAGATTTGTTGTTGCCAATCTACATCTTGATGTCACCCTTTCTGCTTTCATTAGTTGAGATTGCCATTTAGTGAATAGGATTTCTTTATGTGATTCCAGAATTTGTGGTAGATTAACAACTTTTCCTTCTTTGGTTTCTTTCCAAGAGAGAAAATCTATTAATGTTTCATATACTTGCTCCAATTTCTGTCTCGCATCAACTGATTTATCAATCATAGATGATGAAATTTCACATAGGGGAAGAATGAGTGAGATATTATGACATAATAAGCTCAACTGATTAGACAATGATTTGGTAATTTGTAGAGCTTCCAATCTGAATTCTCCCACTTGGGGATACTCTTTGAATCTTTCTATTTACAGTGATAGTTGAGCGATCTATTCTTTTTTTGATTTACTCAACTGTTCATTTAATGATTGCAGCTTTCTCAATGCTTGGGATAGTTCCTGTTGCTTCTGAATTGCATGTTGATCAATCCTTTGTTTTTCTTTGAGCAATTTCTCGTTCAATTGATCATTTGAGTGCCTCTGGGCTGCTAACTGTTGTTCCAACTGCTCTATCTTTTGCTACTTCTCTTGTACCTATGTTTCTAGCAAAATAATTGCTTGGTCCTTTTCCTTGAGTAAGTTACTGACCTCGGATGCTTTGTCTATTGTAGCCGCTGTGTATGCTCCAACGTATTGAGAAAGTTTAGTGAGATCTTCAGATAGATTGATTTCTTCTCTCCATACCACATTTGTTATCTCCAGTTGTGAAGTCAAAAGAGGAGATTGGTCATCTTTCCTCTTTTTCCTTTGTCTTTTTATTACAATCCTATGCTTAGGGCTATAGAAGACATCCAAGGGTGGTATTTCTTCTACATGTAAAACAATTTCATCAGAAGGATTCTCGGGAATTATTTCTACAACCTTTTGAGTTATGGGTGGGCTGCTAGTTCCTTCAGCCGGAACTGTATTAATTGCTGATTTCTGACTAGTTGTTACCTTAGGTGTGCTGAATCCTTGTAAGCTTTCAGTATTACTGATGATAGAATCAAATTGTTGCCATTCTTTGATCAATTTGGGATCAACATAAATGTTTGAATCAATGAGTTCACTACCTTTTCCTTGTCCTTACTCCTGCTCTGGCAATTTTTCTTTTTTTCCAGGAATCTTTTCAACTATAGGAGTCTTATCGGTAGCTTCTTGTTTAGTTTGACTCTGTTGCTGATCTGTAGGGGTTGTAGCTAATAGGTCCAAAGGTAGAGTTTGCAACCTTTGGGCTCTGAGCCTATTGAATGTTTCTAGCCCCTCTTCTTCATACCTGATCCTGGCCAATCCTTTAACGTGGAAAAATGTTTTAGCTGAAGGAAATAAATCATCAAAGTCATCCACTTCATGATCGAATTTGGCAAGTTTAGCTTGAGCGGTGACGTTATAGGCAACCTTTATTGGGTTGTATTTCCTATTAGGAATGGTGGCAAGATTTAGCATTTGAATCTTCTCTACCTCTTTTTCTGCATGCTTGTAATCATGTAAAGTAAAAATGCCACATCGTAGGGGGAATATAGGCCACATCTATTTCTTGGAATCCCTAAGGATTCTTGACGTCCCTTCAACAGTTATCTGATATGCCAATTCTCGTGCTAACAATTTATCAGGAACATATAGAGGGAGAACTTGGGGTTTAGTGAGACTGCCAAAAAGCCTCACATAGGTAAATTTCTCCTCTCCGAACCAGTTGCCTATTGCTGTCAGATCAATTGCTGCTTCTTGGGATATCCTGGGGGCAGGCTTATTGAAAATATAATAAAATATAGGTAAAACAAAACCATTGCAAATTATGTACAAGTGATTCTTATAATGTGCCTTCCATAATTGTTTGTGGTAAATATGAATAGGATTCGGATCTTGGGAAGTCCACTTCCATCTGAGTATTGGAATTCAGAATTAAAACAAATAATATCCAGAATATATGCACTGTAGTAGAAAGGGGGAATGATCTAGGAAGTTGTATATGCATTCCTTCTGTATTCTAATATCTCAGTGGCTAGTCTATCAGGCAAAATATTTTCCCAATCCATAACAGAACCATTAATTGCAACTTCCATTAACGGGACCATATCTATAGTGAATTTTGCTGAATCATGTTGTCCCCATAGTCTACACATCATAGCTCTAGAATAGCAATAAGGAGAAGCTAATGATTCGACATAATACTTACTTGATGACTCGTGCTTATGCTTCTCCGGGAAATGCCTCCATTGCCTGATCAGGTTAGACTCCAAGTTGTTTTCCTTTGCAAATGCTTCTAGAAATGCCTTTTTGTATTGCTTCTTGGGTGGAGGTAAATGGTACATTTATCTAATATCTTTAGGCTTGAATGAGCCAAATATCCTTCCATCTGCTATGGAAAATGTTCTATCTGAAGTTGGGATTTTCTCAACAACCCATCTAACCACATCAGTGTATGGCAAAATTTTGGCTCGCGCTGCTATCCTGTGAAGGAATGAACATGCCAACTCTTTGAGGGTTCCCTCTGACTTGTTGGTTGAATCAGTTGTGGCTTCCACTTCTAATTCCTCAGGCTTCTCTGCTACTATCAAATTATAAATGCTTTCCCAGCTAGCATTTCCCAGACCAAGACATGTTGTATCCGATATTAATCCTTTCTTGCTCTTTTCTAGTTCTTTGGTTGTAGGAGTTGTTTTGGCCTTCTTAGATTTCTTCCCCATCTTCTCTAGATTCATGAATTCGAAGGAATTCTGCACAGGCAATTGAAAACCATAATATAGTGATATTGCTGCTGAAAGCCAAATATGAAAATGAATAGAATTATGGTGATTGTCATATGATAAATCAAATGAAGTTAAAATTACCATGAATGAAATATTTTGGGATGTACTCTTAACTGTAAAATTTTAATAGCCGTTCAAACCGCCAATCCTGGTGAATTAATACCATAAATACCCATCTCATCGATCGTATACATGATTATTTCAAGCATGTCTTAGGATTTCCTTGATCGGTGATCAACGATAAATCACAAATCGTAATCGGGGGTTTCAAAGGGAGAGGCTTTATGACTTGCAATGAATAGCTCCGATTGCCAAAAAGTGATATTATAATACATCGAAGTATTATGCATGAAAATTGTTTTAGCGCATGTTTCCCTCTTGAGATGCACACCCAATTGATTGATCGCAAATCAGGGTTTGGTTTTTGCTTTTATCCCTTTGTTATACGAACATCTCCGATTGCCGATTGCGATATTCTTTATCGGATTGGAAGATTTGATGAGGCCTTGTGTGTGTTGCTTTGTCATATGATATCTCTGATTGCCGATTGCAATTTCCTTTATCAGATCGGAGGACTTGATGAGGCTTTGTTTGTGTGTGTCCTTTAGTCATTGCGATATGCAATCTCTGATCGCTTTATCGCAAATGTGGATTTGTTTATAATATTTTTAAAGGAACATTTTGATTTTTATCAAAAGGATTTATAAAATGAATTATTTACATCGGGCCTTTTGATAAAGATTTTTCTTGTAATGAGGTCAATACCATTATTATTCATCAACTCACAAATCTAACTAAGTTTATTTAAAAAGGGACCCATTTCTTAATAAAGATTTTGTGTAAAATTTTAAAGAAATGGGGGGTTGTTGTACAACACAACATAACACAAGAACAGATACAAGGAATCTAGATAAAACTTCTCTTTATTATTCTCTTCCTTTGTTTACAGACTCTATTTTGTCGTGCGCACTCAGCTGCAGACTCTACTAGGCCTCTGCGCACTTAGCTGCAGAGCCTCTTCCTACTACTACGACCCAAGATGCACTTAGACTCTTCCTCTATGCTTCGCTATCTTATTCTATCCATTAGATTCCATCATCTTCTATCTTATTTACAACTTAGAGCCTCACTCTATTTATATAATCGCTAAGGTCCGCAGACCCATGTGGGTAGGCCGACATTACATTCAAACTTAGGGCGGATAGCCCTATGACTCTAACATACATTCCGTGCCCGCAATTTGCGGGATTTACAATAATATTACTCAAAACTTGGGCTTTGAGCTTCAAAACATGATGTTGGGGGATTTTGTGCCCAACACATACCTCAACTTCTGAAAACAAAATGGAGAAGGCACGAGCGGTGTGTAATGAAGAGGAAAGTTCAAATAATCTTACAAAATGGCTTGGAATAGAAATGATGATGATAATCGTGATTGGAAATGGAAATTATGAATGTGTAACACCTCTTGGAAAATGCAACGCCTGGAGAAAAGGAAAGGACTGTCCTTCTGAATATTATCCTCCCATTGAAATCATAACCTGTCATTGGAATGACATTCAAATTGACTCACCACAACCTCCAAATCTATGCCTAATCCATCTAATGATTGATTTTATGTAGTCTTAATCTCTAAACTTATGTGACCCTCATATGATACTCAAGGTTTGATGATATGAGCCCTAGACTCCTCTATAATGACAAATGATGCCTCATGATTTCCAATTCAAATCGTGAATCCTTTTGACCTTATAGTTCAAATTATGGCAAAAAGACTCTTTTTTGACTCAACATATTTACAATGACACTGAAAAATTTGGCCTCTTTCTACAAAAACACCTTTAGACCATGACACTCATGAAACTAGGACTAATATTTACAAAAATGACCTCAAATGAAATAGTAAGACAAAAGTGACTGGGATTCCTATATTATAGGACACTAACATGTACCTCACTCGACTGTGAGATAACTATTTGTGCATAAAGAGTTGGGTGAACGTAGGGCTAATTGGATGACATTCCTACAAGAGTATGAATTTGAATTCAAGCTTGCTAACATAGTTAAAGGACATGACTTATACAAGCTTGCTGTCAAATCCTATGATCAAGTAGAAGAAGACAATTGGGGTGGTAACAAGAAATTAATATGTATCAAAATGATTCTAACCCCACTTCTAGCTCATCATCACACTGGTATGTCGATTTGAAGCAATATTTAGGGCAAGGTACTTGGTCTCCTACCTTGTCTGCAAAACAAAAAAGTGCCATTAGAATTAAAGCTTCTTCTTATCAATTGGTCCATGGTAATCTGTTCCATAATCATCATAATCAAATGTTTCTTATGTGCTTGGAATCTGATGACATTGATAAGGTTTTAAAGGAAGTACATAATGGGTTGGTAGGAGGACATTATGCCAGTGACACAACAACACATGTAATCATGAGGGCATGATATTATTGACCTAAACTATTTATATAAGGCAACACATATGTCCGGAAATGCTCTATCTGTTAGCCTAGTTTGTTATAAGAGAATCACAATAAGCCACAATACTCCATCCTATTGTAGTGGAGGAACCCTTTCAGCAATGAGGGTGATATGTGATTGGGGAGGTCACACCATATTCCTCAAAACAATACAAGTACATCCTCACAACTGTGGATTATTTCACGAGGTGGGTGGAAGTTGTGCCACTAAGAAAAACCAATGACCAAATTTAATTGTTTCCTTAATTGAAGTAATTAATAAAAACAATATATCAGAAAAATGAGACAAAAACTAGGAGAAAACACTTAAGCCTTAATTCATTAATTTACAAATAATGATACATAATTCACAATATAAGACCTTGTATTATAGAAATGAGGTTCTCATAAGAAATTACAAATTTGGCTAATTGGTTGAACCTTCTCCATAAAGTTCTCCACAATATCTCCATGAATATCTCCACAAATATCTTAACTAATTTTGTGTGATTTGATCCCTAACTTCTCTCGTTATTCTCATCTTTGGTCATACATAAACTTCTAGAGTAAGTCTACCTTCATTATGAATAATTTCATATTTTATTATGAATTATTCATTCACACTCACTTTAATAAATACTTAATCAATATTTAATTTGGACTTAATGATTGTTAATATGTGTATGAGGTTAACATTCCCCCCCTCAATCATAAGTCCAAAGTAATATCTTGGTACCATCTCCAAGTCTATTAAGAATTCAATAGGGAAATGAATATGTTAATTCTCTTTAAGTTGATAACTGTTTGTGTTACCTTTTTCCTTATTAGCTTTTTTCTTATTATTAATGTGAGATACATCAAACAACTACCAAAACAATAAGAACATTGACACTATATATAGGTTGCAAGCTAGGGCCAAAACCCCTCCTCTTAAGGGGAAAACCCTTAAATATCTTCTCTTTTTATAGATCCTTCAATTGAAGAATACCAAGACCTTGTGACTCAGACAAATACGCTCCAAGAACAAGATCAACCACTAAATCAGCCTCGTGCTACAAGAACTTCAACCTCCTATTGCAGATCTGAAATTTTGTCTGCTCGACAACTGTTGCAACCACTGCTTCTACACTTGAAGACTTCGATATTCTTATTAGAGCCTATTCTCCCATTTTCTTGCATTTCTTTATGACTTAGGGCTAGAAATATATCCTTTGTGAAATTTTCTTGCCTTATTTCCTCACTTCCTTCCAAGATCAAACTAGAAGCAACCCTTGTGCAAAAAACCTAGCTTCTTCTTGCACGTGGGAGAGAGAACTAGCCCAAACACTTCGAATTTCTTCAACCTCTTCTTCGCATAGAAAGAGAGATGAGTGAGTGATCCTTTAGACAATGAGTTCCTCTCTTTATACAAGCCTCTTTAAGGGGTAGATGTGGCTCTTCAATTAGGCTGACTTGACATCTTCTAGACAGACTTGATGTTGGAGGGAATTTCGACACTTTAAAGGAAAAAGTAAATTTTATTTACAACATACAATGTGCCCATTGGGGTCTTCAATATATGACAATGAATATTAGACCTAGGACAAACCCTAGAAGCATTCAATAGGTGCTTAGCCATAAACTAAAATAACTTGAGCATGAAACCCATGCTCCAATAATAATAATTTCTTTTCATTTTATAATTTACAAGAATACATTTCATACTTATGAAGACTAAACCTAGTTACACATTTTTCAACGCTCCCTCTTAAATAGGGGGGTATTCATAAGAGGTACATGGTCATTCTCAATCTGAAGATATCTCATAAAAAGAGTCAGGTTGGTAACCCATATGTCTAGAATATATTAATCAACATTGTCACATAGAAACCTTGACTAACAACTCTATCTCTCCACAAGATCATAGCACAATGGTGGTGGGACCAATTATTTATATAAACCATCATCATTGTCTCTCATGGTACATACTCCACCCGGGTGTTCACCGAGTATGACCTTCTTTGGACTATTTTTATATTGGATAGCTAGTCCTCAAAGAATATCGGTCCACAACTACTCTTGTCTTAAATTTCCTACCACATCCTCAGTGAGTATCAAATGCCAGATGGTTACCCAATCCTCCATTCTTTCTTCCCAAGTGAAGACAAGAATGTAGTGTCTATCTCACCCTCTCAATTAGGGATGATACATAAACTAAACCAATATTGTCTCCCAAGTACACAAGATTCTTGTTCGGAAGTGATTTTGTCAATATCTCAGCTACCCGCTCATCAATGGAGATATATTGTTGCTGCAACACATCATTTTGTACTAGCTCTTTAATATAGTGATACTTGTTGTTCATATGCTTTGTATTTCCATGAAACGCTGTATCTTCAGACAAACATATACAACTTGTGTTATCACAAATATCGTTATAGGGTTCATCGGTCCTTCCAATAGGTCGGATAGCGGCTTCCTCAACCATACTAATTTTATTATTACTTCAAAGGATGCAACATATTCGGCCTCAACACTACCAAAGAAACTTTTTCTTGCTTGCTGCTCATCCATGAGACCATGGAGGATCCAAAACTGAAACATCCTCCTGTATTTCTCCTTCCATCTTGCTCACTACCTCCCTAGTCGGAATCTGTATATACAATTGATTGGACATCATTCCTTCTATCATGCTTCATATAGTAGTGGATGGTTCCTTGTAGATATCTCAAACTATGTTTTGCTACTATCAAATGATCATGCTTCGAGTCCACTTGGAATTGACCAAGAACATTTACTGCAAAGCATATGTTTGGTCGAGTATTCGCCAAGTACATCAACGAGCCAATAATTTGTTTATACTTGGAAGGACCAACAAGGATTGATTTAGAACTCCTTAGTCTCTTCAAGTTCGTGATCATCAAAGTGGTCATAGGTTTACATTCCATCATGTCAAACATTTTCAACATCTTGATCACATACTTTTCTTGACCATAATGAACTTCATCAGGTCCTTGCTAGACTTTTAGTCCCAAATAGTAATGCATTAACCCAAGATCCTTCATGTCTATTTTTGCTACTAGTTGCTTCTTACATTCTTTGATTCAACCTTCTACACCTATCAAGAGAAGATCATCTACATACAAAAGAATGACTATAGATTCTCTATCTATAACCTTGATATAAAGGTTCACATCAAAATAATGTTTTTTGAAGCCTATTCTTTGCAGGTATGCGTCCATTCTAGTGTACCATGCCCTTGGTGATTTCTTGATGCCATATAATGCTTTCTTCACTTTGCAAACACATGCCTTCCTATCTTTAACTTCGAATCCCAAGGGTTTCTCTATATAAACTTCTTAATCTATTATGTCATTCAGAAAAGCAGTCTTGACATACATTCGGTGGATGTTCCATCCCATCGATGCTACTAGAGAGACTAATGAATGAATCATTGTATATCTTGCTGTTGGAGCAACTTTCTCTTCGTAGTCAATGCCTTCTAGTTGAGAGAAGCCCCTAGCCACAAATATTGCCTTCTATTTGTATATACTTCAATATGCCGAATGTTTGATCTTATAGATCCACTTGGAAGTTACCATAGATTTGTCTTTGGGCCTAGGTACAATCTCCCAGACTCCATTCTTCATTATAGATTGATACTCTTCTTTCATGGCATCTCTCCATTCCTAATTATTTACAGCCTCTTCAAAAGTGGATGGTTCTACTTCTATTAGTTTTGTCATGTATTCAACATACCTACAATATCTCTTGGGTTTCTTGCTTTCTCTAAATCATAGTTTCATTGCCCCATAGATTTTTGCATCAAGTTGTGTAGATTTCAATAAATTAGGTCTTTTCCTTGTTTCAGGGATGACCACAAGTTGAACAGGATCACTAGGACCTTCTTATTCATGGTGTGTTTCTTTTTTTCCCTTTTTAACTTGTTGCTAAAATACCATAAGTTCTTCATCATCAGAGTCTATGGAAAGTTCATTTGATTTCTTGAATGCTATGATTTCATCAAATATGACATATCGACTAACTTCTATGTGATGTCCTTCTTTTATGTAGATCCTAAAGGCTTTCGATGAGTTGTTGTACCCAACAAATGTTCCCTTCAAGCATGATGGATCCAAATTCTCTCTTTTGTCCTTTGGTATATGGATATATACTGGAAACCCAAAGATCTATAGATTATCTACAGATGGCTTCTTTCGAGTGAACACTTCCTCCAGAGTTTTGTTGCCTAGGGACATGTGGGGACTTTGAATTTGAATGTAAACGACTATCTTTGTAGCTTCTCCCCACATAAAATTAAGTAGATCTTGATCATGTAGCATTGACTTTACACTTTCTTCAATGGATATATTCTTCCATTCTACAACTCCATTTTATTCAAAATTATATGGGACTATGAGGGTCCTCTTAATCCCAGACTCCTTATAGAATTCTATAATATCTTTGGGTGTATATTCTCCTCCATTATCATATCTTAGAATCTTGATTCTTCTTTCTGTAAGGTTATCACTTCAACTTTGAATTCTTGAAATTTAGTAAATACTTCGTCCTTGGTTTTCATTAACTAAGCCCAGGACTTTCTTGAATGATCATCTATAAATGTGACATAATATAGATGACCTCCAAGTGATTTGGGAGTCATAGGGGCACATACATGAGAGTGGATGAGATCCAAGTTTTATTTTGACTGTGAAGCACTGCTTCCAAATGGTCTCTTGGTATTCTTACCCAATACACCTCCCTTACATACTACTTCATGATATTCGTTCAGTTCAGGTATTCCATCTACTATGGAAATTAGATATGGAAGGATATTGAAATTTAGATGACCAAATATTCTATGCCATAGTTCACACGGGCTAATTTCAATCTGAACTAGGGCTTAGGCCAAAGGAGATATCAGTATGTAAAGTCTTCCTTCTCTAGTGCCAATGACTTTAGATTTTTCTATACTTGAGTATTTACTCCACAAAAGAAACTTTCCATCAATGAAAGCTACTCTGTCTCCCTTATCTTCTAGGCTTGAAATGGAAAGCAAGTTCTTATGCAAACCTGGAACAAATAGAATGTTTTTGAGGTGGATGTTAGTTCTATTCTACAACTTTATAGAGGTCAATCCGATACCCTTGATTGGATATCTCTTGTTATCTCCAAGTTCCACTAAATAAGTGGATTTTCCTTTTGATAAGGTCTTCAATTGTTTGGAATGACTAGTCATGTGTCTTGATGCACCACTATGAATTACCCAAATGTGTTCATCTTGGAATGTGCCCGAGAGAGTCGAGAAGATACCTTCATCCTTTTCCTTGATTGATACCTTCTTTGAAAAAAATAAGAGATTCCATGCTTCCTTGATACATTTATTGAGATGGCTTTCTATCTTCTTTATGAACTCCTTCACTATAGAGGAGATCTTCATGACGCCATTAGCTAACCTTAACTATGATTCAATGTTGAGATTTCAATAGGGTAATGAAAACGTTAATTCTCTGATAATTGTTTGTGCTACATTTTTCCTTATTATCTTTGTTCCTTATTATTATAATGTTAGATGCGTCAAACAACTACCAAAACAATAAGAACAATGACACAATATATAGGCTGCAAGCCAAGGCTAAAACCCCTCCTCTTGAGGGGAAAACCCTTAAATCTCTTCTCTTCTTATAGATCCTTCAATTGATGAATGCCAAGACCTTGTGACTCAGAAAAATACCATCCAAGATCAATATCAACCACCAACTTGGCCCCTTGTTGCAAGAACTTCGACCTCCTACTGCAGATCCAAAATTTTGTCTCCCTGACAACTGCTGCTACCACACTTGAAGACTTTCATCTTCTTCTTAGAGCCTCTTCTTCCCTTCACTTGAATTTCCTTGCGACTTAGGGCTACATAGATATCGTTAGTGACCTTAAATTTCCTTCTTTCCTCACTTCCTTCCAAGACCGAGCTAGAAGCAACCCTTCCGCAGAAACCCTAGCTTCGTCTAGCACGTGGGAGAGAACTAGCCCAAACACTTCAACTTTCTTCGAACTCTTCTTTGTCCTTCTTCTTCGACCTCTTCTTCACATTGAATGAGAGATGAGTGAGTGATCCTTTGGAGGATGATTTCCTCTCTATATAGGCCTCTTCAAAGGGTAGACATGGCTATTCAATTAGGTCGACTTGACAACTTCCAGGCCGACTTGATCTTGGAGGGAATTTCAACACTTTAAAGATAAAATCAATTTTTATTTACAAGATACAATGTGCCCATTGGGGTCTTCATTATATGATAATGACTCTTAGACCTAGGAAAAACCCTAGAATAACTCAATGGGTGCTTGACCTATGAAATAAAATAACTTGAGCATGAAACCCATGCTCCAACAATAATAATTTATTTTCATTTTATAATTTACAAGAATACATTTCATACTTATTAAGACTTAACCTAGTTACACTTTTTTCAACAAATTCTTCATGTTGATTATTATTTTGTTAAATAATGAATCCATATAGGTGAGGATACTTTTAAATAGAGGAGGAATGACCTATTATAGAGTTTTATGAACCCAACGTTTCAGACTATCAAGTGAGTCCATCATCAGGGGCTGCGACAATAGATATTAATGATGTATCCATGAGCTATATTTAAGGTTATATATATAGGTCATGAAAGAAGTTAATCTAAGAAATTAGGTCGACCAATCTCCAATTTTTTTAATATTCAGACTTTTATTTTTATTTTATTT